>GL380433.1:0-32395 GCA_000143925.2 Caenorhabditis brenneri
CTCAAAAACCCACCAAATCGTCGTCGGAACTTCATGGAATGGATATCCAATCCAGCACTGTTTAACATCATACAACCACCCGGCATCTTTCATCACATACAATCCATAGAGGAATGCGAACGTGTAGTAACTGAATCTCCAGAAACACTCCAAAATTTTCTTGGCACGAGAGAGGGAGGCGAATCCACCGGTCATGTGTTCCCACATCTGTAAAAACGAGGTTTTTGGGGAAATTTGAAAATTCGGGTAAATTTGAGATTTACTACAGAAACAAACAGGTCAGAACTATAATTTTTTTGGGGAAAAATAGCTCAAATTGGCGAAATTTGGTGAATTTTAGACATAATTATGTCAAAATTAATGGAAAAAAATTGACGGAAAATAGACGGTTTGAGCCAAAAATCGTCGAGAAAACGCCATTTTTTTTCATAGAAATCGTGGGAACAATGATTCGTTCCAGAACAAAAGTATCACAATTTTCAGCTGAAACAGCGAACTTTCAAGCAAAAATTCAACGAAAATTAGTCGCTTTTTTAAATCAAAGTCAACGAAAAACAGACGATTTTGAGCAAAAAAAATGATCCGAAACCCGTCAAAAATCTGCAATTCGTCAAACAAAAAGGAACTGGTTCGTTTCAAAACAGAATGAACACAATTATCGGGTGAAACAGTGAAAATTTTATGCAAAAATTGATTATTTTCGTCGGAATTTTGACTCGATTCCCTAATAAAGTCACTTTTGGAGAAAAATTAATCGCCGATTTTCAATTTTCTGTCAATTTTTTCTAAATTTTAACGAGAAGTTGACGATTTTGAGCAAAAATCTGCAATTTTTTAACAAAATTTTGATGAACATGCTCATAATTTCACCATTTTTGTCTCAAAATAGCAAACGGGTTAGGAAATTACGACTACTAGAAGCACACTTCATGGCAGAATAACTCAATTTTTCGATGAAATAGCGAATAAATTTTCTCCGTTCGTTGATAAATTATGGTGAAAAAAAAAAAGAAAAAATAACTGAGAAAACCGGTCGAAAATCGGAAATTTGAGCGGATTCTTATCTCAAAAAAGGATTTTTCTCGTTTTTATATTGATATTAGGTTAAAAATCGCTAATACTCACCGATATTTAGTTCAAACCCCTATACTTTTTTCCCTAAATTCTCCAAAAACTCGGAAAATTGAGGAAGAATTGGTGAAATTCGGCGAATTCTAGACATAATTAGGTCAAAAATGGTGGGAAAATTTGACGGAAAATAAACGATTTTAGCGAAAAATCGAAAAAAAAAAACTACATTTTTCTATAGAAATCGTGGAGAGAATGTTTCGTTTCAGAACAAAATGAACCTAATTTTCTGGTGAAAAAGTGAACTTTCAACCAGAAATTAGGCGAAAATTAGTCGATTTTGAGCAAAAAAAATGAGCCGAACCCTGTCAACAATCCAAACTTGAAATCCGTTAAGGAATTGGTTTGTTTCAGTACAAAATAATCACAATTTTCCGGTGAAACAGAAAATTTTTATGCAAAACTCAATGAGTTTGAATTTTGGGAAAAAGATCTTGCAATAAAAGGCAAATTAGATGAAAATCTAAATCAATTGATTTTCTTTTAATTTCGACGAAAAATTGCCAGTTTTGAGCAAAAAAGTGCTGAACTCCGTTTTTTTACCAAATATTACCATGAAAATCGAAATGTTTCCCTGAACTATGGAATGTTCCTCTAATGGAGTACACTTTTTGACAGAATAACTCGATTTTTCCATGAAACAGCGAATAATTTTCCTGCGTTCTTCGATAATTTTTGGGGGGATTCAATGAGAACCCGTTCGAAATTTGAAAATTCGAGCTGATTTTTATGCCAAAAAGGATTTTTCTCGTTTTTTTAGGCCGAAAGTGCCTTAATTTGACTATTTTTAGCTCAAAACCGTGAATTTTCCTCCCATATTTTACAAAAAACTTACACATCCAAGAAGTGTGATATTCTTCCGCGAGGTGTATGCATTTGTACGGAAATACAGGTAGGTCACACCGACTGTCGACTCCCAGATTATTCTGAAATACTTGGAAACGGATTTAGCAGGAGAAAATATAGAAACAACGGTAATTTTAACCTAAAAAACTGTTTTTTTTTTCACGAAAACGATTTTTTGTCAAAAAAATTGTGGAAAATCTATGAGAAATGCAATTGCGCCCTATTGAGAACACCTCGAAAAATGTCACTTTTTGCTGAAGAAAACTCTATTTTTGTGCTTAGAAATCATATTTTTGGCTTCAAAACCTATTCTTAGGTACTAAAGCCTTATTTTTAGTCACTGAACTTATTTTTGAGCTCTAAAAGCCCTCGTTTGGCCCAAAATCCCTATTTTAAAAGCTAAAACCCCTTTTTTTTCACTCAAAATTTTAATTTCCTCTAATTTTCGTCCCGGTTCCAAAAACTGTGATTCAGTATGATTTGTGCTCCCCTCCCTCCCCTTATTTCTCATTGCACATTCTCTCTCTTTTCTTCTATGTGTGTGTGCATTGTCTCCTTTAAACCGGTGTGCAAAAAGGACAGAGAGACTCTATTTGTTTTATTCAGTGTTCGGAACGGAAAAAGAAGGAGGAAGGAAGAGGAAATTGTATCATTTAGGAACGAAAAATGTTGGAAATTGGAATTTTTGAAGGAAATTTTTGGTAAAAAAAAAGAAATTTCCAAATAAAATTTTGAGCTTTTTGATGAAATAATTGGCCGAAATTGAGGTTAATTTTTTCAAACACGTAAATGTTGAGACACGAAAAATAAAACTTTCAGGATGGTATCCAAATTGATGACACATTATATTTTTAAGACTTCCGTACAATTCCAGACTTTTTCTGAAACAGAAAACTTTTGAACGGAACTATTGATTTTTCAAATTTTCGTAGTAAATTTGGGAGCGTTACTGAACGTTGTCACATTTTCTGTGTTTTTGGAAATTTTTGAAACAGTAAAATGAAATTTGAGAGAATTTTTGATCAAAACTTTGAATTTTGTGAATAAAAAACAGAGTTTCAAGCTGAAATTAAAAGTCGATAGATAGATTTTTTTTTTCACTCAAAAATACGAATTCCCCTTATTTAAGGCCCAAATTTTTCAATTTTCCCATCAAAAAATTTTTTTCTATACTAATTTTACGGCTAAAATACTGATTTTTCAAGTTTTTTATCAACCAAAAAAAGCCTTACTACACTTCATCACAATTTCCACGTTTTTGGAAATTTTTGAAACAGTGAAAAAATTACTTTTGATTCAATCAAATTTTCTTCCAAAACTGTGCTTTTAAAGTCAGGAAAATCGCAGTTTTCTAATAAAAAAAAGGTAGAAAACTCGATGGATTTTCTAGATAAGAATAGTGAAAATGCGGAAATTTTAAGCGAAAAATGAAAAAATATTGAGTTTTTGGGCACAAAATCTATTTTTCTTATCCACCTATCTGCCTGTCATATCATTTTTCACAGATTCCAGAAAAATTATCGACTTTTTTTGAAACAGAACATTCTGATTTTCCTATCAATTTTTTAACTTTCTAGGAGGAATATATCAATTTTTAGGCACAAATTTCTCAATTTTCCTATTAAAATCTATCAAAAACATCCAAGAATTCCAAAGAATTACCTGATAATAACCAATGGAATCGCCAAATAAATGGGCACAAGAAGATCGGCGAACTTGGATGGCACCTCAGGCCACGTGACATTTCGTGGCAGCCAATATGGCTCGTGCCAGAAGTAGGACATCTGAAAAAAAGAGGGTTTTTGGGTGAGAAAAAGTGATTTTCGTAGATTTTTAGGCCAGAAGAATGGAGTCTTCGGCCTTTTTTTTGTTTTTGGGCCCAAATATCGTTCAAGACGGGTTTTTAGTCCAAGAATATGCAGTTTTAGCTAGTTTCAGCCACGAAAAATGGGTTCTCAGGCGGAGTTTTCCCCGGAAGCGAGTATTTATGCCAAAAATGTAGTCTTTGATTGGTTTTTGGGCTCAATTTCAGTAAATAATCGGAATTTGTCCAAAAGTTGCAGTTTCTTTCCTAATTCGGGCCAGAAAAATGAGTTCCTTAGGTTCTAGCCAAATTTTAACATTTTCCTTGTTTTTTGAATCCAGATTGCGTTTTTTCAGCGAAAAATAGGAAAATGGGAATTTCCCTCGAGTTCAGACCAAAATTTCGGATTTTCAGACCCTAAATCCTGTCAATTTCCTAATCCGGAAGCCAAAAACTTCGCTGATTTTCAAAAATTAGCAGAATATGGCTTCTGTTACACTTTCTTATGCTCCTTCTCCTCAAGAACACATCCCCATGAATTATATATTCTTGGTCCCCCGTCCTCTTTCTCGATGGCATGAAACCCCGCAAGAGAGAGCAACGGGACCATAGCAACACTTTCTTTCTCAGAAGCGTCTCTTGTTTTTCATGGAGACGTTAGTGTTTGTTTCGGAGGCGGTTGAGTGACGAAAAGTCACAGATTTTTCGCTTTTTTTTTCGAAAAAAGAGCACAAAAGTCAGTGAAACAGCCTGATTATGTTAAAACTCGGAAAAAAAATCGTGAAAAACCGACAAACACTGATTTTTGAACAGTAAAAACGAAAAAACCGTCATTTTAATGCCAACCGACCATTCGGAAACCGAAAAATTGAGTAAAATTAGCAAAATGCCAGATTTTACTGGAACACTGGCGTTTTCGACATAAAACTGATGAAAATTGACTCAAACCGTCTGCAATTTGCAAATTATAGGCAAAATACTGGCTTTTATGATGGAATTTAGCCATTTTCGGCCTCCATGAGCCCATTTATAGGTCGAAACTCGTGGTTCTCTGTTGGTTGCTAGCCCTATTTGGAGAGTTTATTTCTTCTAAAATTCCGAATTCCGGGCCGAAAACTTTTACAGAAACCGTTCTTTTTCTCGAAAACTAGTCATTTTCTGAATCGAACGGTCAACAAACTCGCTGCTTTGACGAAAACTAGCAGTTTGGCCTTTAAATATCGGATTTTAGGCCAAAAAATCCTCAAAAACCGGGTTTTTAGGGCAATTTCCCAACAACGCAACCGACCAATTCAATAGGAAAACTCACCCGCCACAACTTCATTTTGGCTCCTTTTTATTCAAACAATTGAATAAAAAATGGTTTGCCAAGCCTGTAAAACTTTCAAAGTTAGGCGAAAAAAGAGCACGAGGTTTGAGAAAAAAATTCCAGAAGAATAACAAAAAGAGTAACAAGAAGACGAAATAGTGTGTAGCCTGCCTTTCTCTCCCTATTTCAACTCTCTGTATACACACACACATAGAAACTGTACAGAGACAGAGAAAATATAGTTGAGGGCGACACGAGGAGGCAAAGGAAAGTATAAAAGAGCGGAAAACGATAGAGAGGAAAGTGCAAACGAGACAGAGAGAAAATGAGCCGAAGGAGGTCGGACGAGAGAGCAAAGAGGGCGCAGAGAAGAGGCTCCGCCCATCAAGGGACGGAGGACAAGGTAATTATGAAACGGAAGGTCGCTAAATTAAAGGCGCCACGAGCAATTAAAATACGGGGAATTATGGAGGTTGGGCCTAAAAAAATGGGTAGATACTCAACTGCTATGTATCTTTACTGCTATCTCTCAACTGCTATGGGGGCGATCAACTGCTATTGTTTTATTGTTTCATCTGCTATATTTGGCTCTTCTGCTATGGATCAACTGCTATTTTTGCAACTTTTGATGTCTTAACTGCTATGACTATAGCAGTGGATCCATAGCAGAAGAGCCAAATATAGCAGTTGAGAACATAGCAGTTGAGTGTCATCCTAAAAAACGTCCTCAGCCTCTACAAAGCCATCGGGTCGGGAAATAGAGGCTCGGGATACTTTTTGGCTTCAAATCTCCTAAATTCTGGTTAAAATCAATCAGAATTCACTAGGAGCGCTCAAAAACTAGGCAAAAGATGGCCGAAATTGATGGAAAAATAGCCTAATTTTGGGAAATAAAGCAGACGAAAAATTGAGAATGAGCCGAAATGGATGGAAGTCCACTGAAAAAAAACACAAGACAGGGATTGACCAAAATTGGAAAGAAATAGCCTGATAGGCGGCCGCCAGCTATGTGAAAATCTGTCAAAAAACCAAAATATTGCCTGAAAACTGGCGATTTGCTAGAAAACAGGACAAAACTGTCGAAAATCGGCGGAAAATAATTACTTCCGACATTAAAAAAAACGCTTCGAAAATCGCCAAAACAGTTCCAGGGAGCCCAGCCTCCAGGATCAGGAAAATCGCTTGACAGAAAAAATGTGGGAGAAAATGAGCTCAACTTGAGGGAAATTAGCTGAAAAAACAGCTTGGTGCGGCTCTGAGCCATTTTTTCATCAAAAAACTATGCAAAAACCGTCAAAAACGAGCTCCGACACCTCCAAAACGCTTAGCCTCTTAGCCAATACGGTTTCGTCGTCCATTGAACAAACAAGAGAGGAGAAATAGGGCAACGTGATACACTGTATACACTCAATTTGTCCTGATATCAATGTATATATATGTATCACATCATATATTGTACTTGATAATCTCAGCGGAGAAAAAAGGGAAAGGAAAGATCAAACTCGATAGAGGGCATTCTTCGGTCTTCGGAAGAGGTCAGAAATAGCGGAAATTCCAAGGAAAAGACGGAGAAAAATAGGGATTTCAAGGATAGATTAGGCTCAAAAGTAGGATTGTCGGGCTGAAAATCGTCGAAAATTCGGATTTTCAGGTCTTTTTTGTCTGATTTTGATGAACAATGGGTCAAAAAGAGCATTTTCTGTACCCAAATTCGGGAGTTTCCGAGTCAAAAAGCCAGGTTCATTGGGCTTTTTCAGGCAGCACTCGGATGAAAAACAGAACAAAATTCAGACTTGCCAGGTAATTTAGATCTAAATGACCAAAAACCGGTGGAGCCAGGCAAAGTTTAGGCATTTTAGACCCAAAATTGAGCCATTTGAGACCTTAATCGACGAGAAAGTAGATCATTTCGACCCTATTTTCTGGGTTTGCCAGACGTCTTTATATAAACGCAGCCAGGCCGTTTCATTCTAAAATTGATAACACAAATATGAATTTCGTAGCTCTTTTCTGACTCATTTGACACGACGATGGGCTCATTTCTTTCTCTCTCTCTCTCTCTTCCTTACTGGCAGAACTGATAACGATATGATGTGGTTTGTACTCTTACTTTCCTTCTAATCATGCAGAAAGACACGGTTTATCAGGAAAACAAGCATGGTTAGGAATGAGGATTGAGTCAGAAATTATAATGGATTCGTCATAACTTTTTTTTTGCTAAATAACTCCAATGGGAGTAGTGATACTAGTTTTTTTTCAAAATTTGAATGATTCAGTGCTGAAATTAGGTGAGAAGTGGTCTAGAATCGACGAGAAAAATGACTTTTGATCATGGGATAGGGTTTTCAAAGCGCTTTTGTTCGGAACCAGTCAAAACCTGAGAAACTCGCCAGATAAAATATGAAGAATCACGCTGTTCGACAAAAATGTAGGCGAAACTCCGGAAAATGAGCCGAAATGGGCTCGAAATGGCCGAGAAAGCATCAAAGTCAGTGAAAAATGGGGCCAAAACTGAAAGCAATGAGCAAAAATTGACCAAAAACGTAACGGACCAAGTGAAATTGCGTTTTCTGAACACAATTTTGGGTATTTTTGATGGCATTCAACCAAACATCGAGAAAATCGATCAAGAACAGCCAAAAAACTATCAAATCTAAAGAAAACCAGTCCAAAACTGACGAAAATGAGCTGAAAACCTCGTAACGAGCTCTAAAATTTATGAACGAATATAGCTTAATCAACGGGAAAGCTTTGAGAATAATCCAAAAGCTTTAGATGAGTGTGGCAAATGACCGGAAAGCAACCGAAACGAGAAAAGTCGAAATCCGAGCTAAAATTACGAGATGAGGTGCAAAACACTTCGTAAATTTGTGATAGACACACTTCCGAAAACACGACAGAAACGGCCGGAATGACAGAAAAAAAATTCGTTAGAAAAGTAACGAAAAACAGCAAGGCCAGGTTTCACAACCGCAGATGTGACAGAAATCCCGAATAAATTCGATTTTGACTGGAAATATCCAATGTTTTTGCCAAAAACACGTGTTTCCCGACACTAATCGTTGAGGTTCTTAATTCATGAAACACATTTCAATGGAAAGAACCGGAATCCAGGAAAATTCCCAGAAAAAGCAACCAAAATCCGCACAAAAACATAAAATTCACCTTCCTCCATTCTGCTCTTTCAATCCATTAATTCTCATTTCTCCAGTGGTCAATGAGGGAGCCGGGTGGCACCCGGCTCCGGAACCACTGACCCACTTTCACTCAACTCATCTCATATAAAATGAATGGGAGGTAATAAATCAAGGAGCGCGTCTCGTCTGGAGCCAAGGGGTTTGATTGGGGGAGGAGGGGAAAAAGGATGACAGAGATCTTTTACTCTGATGATGGTGATGGGGGAACGACAGAAAAGAAGGACGAACTGGGAGCAATGGCGAGCAGAACTCGGTCAAGAAGACTTTAAACGTGGCATTTTCAACTGAAAACAACGGCTCTGGCTGAATAATTCCAGTCCAAAATATAGCAAAAACGGCTATTTTCATTGCCAAACTCGAGCCGAACCTATCAATAACGTTTTGAGCTCATGAAAAACGAAAATGAAAATCAATTTCCGTTGCTACTTGCTAATTTCCGGAGACTGAGGGCTTCATTTCAGGTATTTCCGGCTCCAAAACTGAGGTAAATACTCTATCGGACTATCGAAAAGAAGGGATACTCCGATAGGTTCATCGGATTATGGCTATCCCGGAAATTAAGGACTCGGAGAGAGAGAAACGAGGAAAATGCTAGGTTAAGTAAGCAAAATCAATGAAATCTTACAGAAAGAAGTCTGTCAGATAAGAATTCATTCATCCGTCACGAAGAAAGATCGCCTTATCCAGAGAAAAACGTAAAGTTTTTGTATAAGCGAAGCAAAAACTCGGAATAACATCTCAAATACGCGGCAGCTCCGATTTTTTTTTGCTTTAAAATCGTCAATCACAATTGGAAAATCAGTTATTTCGACGCCCTTTCCTCAAATTTTCATTCAAAACCCTTATTTTCCCCTCAAAATCACCAATCTCCTTGCGTTCTTTTCCCTTGAATTCCCGTTCTCTCATCGTTTCTTGTGGTTTTTCGACGTTTCTAAACCCATAAAACAACAAATGACTCAATGACACAGTGGGGTTTAGTCACCAAACCAGTTCTTTTCTTTTCCCCCTAATCAGTTTTTTTTCTGAGAAAGAAACGTCATTTTCTCTTTTGACTTGACCTTTATTAGTGATGACCGATCGAATTTTGGGTACTTCCGGTTAGAAATAATGAGAGGAAAATAGGCAAAATTGTGTTTTGAAGGATTCTGTGTGGAAAATTGGAAGCTTTCTGAGGAAAACAACGGAAAATCGGAGCGGATTTAGGTGCTTTGATTCTTATATCAAAAATTTTGAGTTAAATAGCTCGTTTTTGGCAAATTCAGCTATTTTTGAGCGATTTCCAGCTATATAGGAAATTTTCGGCCGATTTTGCGAATTTTTGCTGTTTTCTTGAGATTTCCAGCTAAATTGAAGCTGATTCAGGTCAATTTACAAGCCGCTATTTTTCGCTACATTTGAGCGATGTAGACCCGATTGTCGACTATTTTCGGCCGGCCGGTTTCATGCGGTTTTCAGCCAAATTCAGGCGACTTCAACCAATCTCCCTGCCTTTTTCAGTCATTTCAAGACGAATTGCAGACGTTTTTCAGCAATTTCCAGCTAGTTTTTGGCGATTTTCGGCTATTTTTAGAGACTTTTCTCGGCGATTTTGAAGGATTTTATGGCAATTCGTAGCGATTTTTCGGTACAATCAAAGTTTTTTTCAGCTTTTTCGAAGCGATTTACTAGTCATTCCGGGCTGTTTTTCGCTGGTTTTACCCGATTTTCGGCCGATTTCACATATATTAAGGGCAATATTTTGCTAACTTTGGGTGATTTCTACCCGATTTTCAGCTATTTTCGTGCCATTTTCAAGCAATTTCCGGTCATTCTTAGCAAAACTTCAGCAGTTTTTTGCTTTTAAGAGATTTTCTGCAGTTTTTGGAGCATTTTCGCTACTAATAAAGCTCCGCCTGATATTTTCAAAATATTTCAGCAATATCCTGCTGCCCCAAGCCGCGCAAGACTATTTTCCGCTAATTTCTAGAGGTTTCGACTATTTTACTGTTATTTCATCGATTTTCGGCTGTTTTATCAGTATTTTTCACTATTTTCCGCTAGTTCACAGCGATTCCCCCTATTCTTCCTTACAAAAACCGAAATTCGACACAGTTCGATCTCTGATAAATTTTATTTTTTATTTTCTCTTTCTCCCAAATCAAATCGTCTAAAAAATGACGATTTTTATGGCTCTATTTGTATTTTTCCCTCTTACTTTTCCCAAAAAAAAACTTCCTTTTTCAAAAATCACAAAAAAAAACTTACGATCCACCTATAAACGTCCATTGTCTCCCTGTCTGTGACGGGTGACCTTAAAAAGTTTTTTATTTCGCTTTGTTTGACGAAACAGACCGGAAAATGACGAGAAACAACGAAAAATGAAGGTTCCAACGGGAAAAACGTGGCTTTGAAAAAAAAAATCGACACGGAAAACAAAAGCTACCGTAGTCTTTAAAGGGGTCACGCAGAAATTTGTTTTTAAGAGAAAAAATTTGAAATTAAACGATTTTTGTTAGGTTTTTTTCAAAATCCTAGTGGAAATCGGCGGAAAAATTTTATTTCAGAAGAAAAGCCCAAAAAAAATAAAGAAAATTGCTGAAAATTTGGGATTTTCGATGAAAGTTCGGAATGCGTACAATACATTTTAATCCACGCGCAATGAAAAAGTTTACTGTAGTGATTTTTGAAAATTGAGCGGAAATCGTTGAAAATTATTGAAAAAATGATTGAAAAACGCGGGAAAAAAAGGAAAAACGTTTTTTATTTCAAAATTTTGAACAAACAAAGTGCAAAAAATAGCTGAAATTGGAGAAAACCGGCTAAAATAGACTCCAGACCTGAAATTCTCGGTTTTCGCAGATTTTTGTTGAATTTTTTTCGTTTCGCTGTTTAGATCGTCATAAACAGGTGCGGAAAAGCTGTAAGTCTGTAGTTTTTTGTCGAAAAATCTGGAAAAAAACCTAAAATCGCGAAAAATTGCAAAAATCTTGTCCCAAATGAAAATTGTCGGTTTTTTCTGGAAAAATATCTGCCATAACCTGAAATTGTTTTAACAAATCGGAATAATCCAGCTTTTTTCCGGAATTTTCAGCTCATAAACCCGATAAAACCGCTGAAATTCCATTTCTCCCGATTTGCGTACAATGCATTTAACTTGACGAGCATTCCCGGTTACTGTAGCAGAAAATTTGCTGAAAAGCGCTGAAAATCGCCGAAAATCCCTCAAAACCTGTCTCAAAAAATCAAATTTCGACCCCTGCACCTAAAACTTTTTTCTCTGCAGCAGACGAAACAAAACTTTGCGCTCTGAAAATAAATTTTTCACTGATAACAAAAATTTTCCCATTTTCCACGTTTCGTCGCCGATAAAACTTGATTTTTTTGTGTGAACAAACATGCTTAAAGTTTCTATTTTTGATCGTTAAGTTTCTCTGTTTGTTTGCTTGTTTATTCGTCAAATAATGCAAATGCGCTCTATTGATAATTTTGATTTTGTGCAAACTCGCTCTAATCAATCATGCATCATTATTTATTACGGTAGGTCAAAAACTGAATTTTTTGTACAGTGAAAATTGAACAGGGGGGGGGGGGTCATTGGGAAGGGGAAGGGGGGCGGGACTAAAACTACAGTATTTACAATTTAAAGGGAGGGGCACTTTCGATGGGGTGGTACTGCGTGGAAAAATGATCAAAAATCGGGTTGGGCTTGAGAAAAAACGGTTAGGCGGGAAATTCAAATTTCAAATCTCCCGCCAAACCAAATTTTGCAAAGCTGAGTATCTTTTTTACGAAAAAAGCTGTTCATAGACTACTAAAGTATGTGCACATGGAAAATTTTAATTTTTGGGAGAAAAAAAAATTCTGGTGGGTGTACAATATACACATATTGGGTGGGGGCGGTGCGGAATGAAAAAATGAGAAAAAAAAATTTTGCGAAAAAAAAATATTCTGAAGAAAGGGGGCGTGGCTTATTAGCGAAAAAAAAATTAAAATTCAATGTCCCATCCGGACTCATCGACTCCCGACGAAAAATTGTCGAAAGTGGGGAAGACGTCGAAATTCGACGTGTCCACATCGTTGGATACGGTAGGAATGTATGGAGGGCGGATACGGTGGGCACGGAAACCGACAAAATCAAAGTTGTCGAACCAGATATGATGACGAATCTCTCCGATGTCACCGAATCCGAGACGTTCGGTCGGCTCGTACTTGCAGAGGGAGAGCATCATGTCGATCGCCTCTTTTGTGACGAATCTGGAAAATTGTCAGGTTTAGGGGTGAGGTTGGGGATTGGAAGTATTTTTCCCAGGTAGAATACGTTTTCGCGGTCATTTTAAGCTAAAAATCAGGTGTAAAACTTGAAACTGAAGCCAGTTATGGATTTTCGAAAAATTTCGAAAATTGAATTTATAGAAAATCTACAGTAACTCGGATAGTTTTTGTCGGATAGCGATGAAAATTACATTTTCGGGATCAGGAGATCAAGGCGGTTCCGAAAAGTATAATCATGCCTAGGTTTGGAAAATTTTCAGATTTTCAGATTGTTGTCTGAAAATCACCAAAACCGCTATAACTCGGCTAATGTTTGTCGGATAGAGCTGAAATTCATATTTTTGGAATCAGGAGGTCAAGCCGGCTTGGAAAAGTTTAATCTTGGATAGGTTCTAAAAATTTTGGAAATGTTCAGATTTTCAATTTTTGCCTGAAAATCTGAAAATTACAAAAAATGTCGTTACTCGGCTAATTTATGTCGGATCGCAACAAAAATTTTTCGGAGAATACCAATTTTACCGACAAAAAATTTTTAGCCCCTCATAAAAATTATTTCCAGAAACGGCAAAAATTTTCAGTCAAGTATCATCCTGAGTTCACACAATCGGCTTATCTGACCGCCGAACACCTTATGATAAGGTTAATACCTAATGCTACAGTATACCCCCGGCTTACCTTGGCCACGCCCACTTTTCCAATCCCTTCAAAATCGCATTATACGTCACCATTGGGTCGGTGGAGGAGAATGGAGGGCTGAAAAGAGGATGGATTAATTTTTTTGAAATTCTCAGATTATGCTGGAAATTTTAAGTCAGAAACCATGAGAAAATCTTGAAAACTAGGGTTGAAAAAAATTTCAGATTTTTGTCTGAAACTCGCAAAAACCTTCATAACTCGGCTAGTTTTCGTCGGATCGAGCTGAAACTAACTTTTCTGAAATCAGCAAGTCAAGCCGGTCAACATGAGTATAATCAAGGCTATGTTCCAAAAAATTTGAAATTTTCAGAAAATTTTTATTCTGAGCAATTTCAGTAAAACCGTTATAACTTTGCTCATTTTCAAGATTTCCAAATGGTTTTTGGCTTAAAATGATTGGCTCAGGCTGGACTAGGGCCCCCGGTTCCCAAAAACCAACCTTCCAGTCAACAATTCGCACATGAAAATTCCCAGAGCCCAAATATCCACAGACAAATCGTGTCCCTTATTCAAAACAATCTCCGGGGCGACATATTCGGCGGTTCCACAGAAAGTCCACGTCCTTCCGCCGTTCTTCAGCTTCTTGGCGAACCCGAAATCAACCAATTTTGGCCATCCGTTACGATCCAAGAGCATATTTTCGGGTTTCAGATCCCGATATACAATGTTTTTTCGGTGCAGGTATTCCAGGGCTTCCATGGCTCCGGCGCAGTAGAAACGTGTCAGATCGTTGTCGAAACGGCCTCTGAAAAAGGGAAAAATGAGCTTCAGCAAAAAATTTTTTTTCGAAAATTCCAAAAAAAAATTTTTTTTGTTCAGAAAAAAAATTTTGGGCCAATAAAAATTCGAAAAAAAAACGTACTTTCTATAATTGACCCTAATCTCAAGTACAGTAACTCTAAAAGTAATACGAACTTTTTGCGGAGAATCGTCCAGATCTCCCCGCCGAGGCATGGCTCCATCAGCATGTAGATCTTCTCGCTGTCGCGGAACGTTTTGTAGAGTCTGAAAAAAAATTTATAGATAACTTCTTTTTTGAACTTATTTATGTGAAAATAAGAGAAATAGTGAAAATTTTGAGCAGAAAACCGAGTGAAAAACTCAAAAATGGGCGGAGTTCTGAGAATTTGAAATTTTTTTCTGAGAAATTGCAGAAATACTACTGTAACCCAGTCAGTTTTTATCGGATCGAGATGAGAATTTTATTTTCAGAATCAGGAAGTCAAGCCGGTTCAGAAAAGTATAATCATGACTAGGTTTTAAAAAGTTTGAAAATTTTCAGATTTTTGGCTGAAAATCACTAAAACAGCTATAACTCCGCGAATTTTTGTCGGATCTCTTCGAAATTGATATATTTGAAACCAGCAAGTTAAGACGGTTTGAATGAGTATAATCTTGACCGTTATCCAAAAATTTTTCAAATTTTCGAAAAATCTTATTCTGAGCAATTTCAGAATAATTTTGCTAACTTTGCTAATTTTCAAGATTTTTTCTCGACTCTTAACTTCAAATCACTCTCATAATTCTCTCTATACACTGAACCCAGTAAAAAAAATTTTCCTAGACTCACCCAACAATATAATCATTATCGCATTGCATCAATATCCGACGTTCCGAGACGACATGACTCTCCTGTTTCGTCTCCACAATATGTGCCTTATTCATGATTTTCAGAGCATACGTACGCTCTTGGGAGCGAACCAGTTCGACGCGTCCGAATCCACCCATTCCGAGGGTGGAGACACGATGCAGGTCCTCCAATTCGACATCCGGTTCGTCCAGTTGACTACTGTAAGTTGGAAAATTAGGAATCAGGACATAAGAATTGTAGGATAGATGAAACTAGTCATTTTCGGCCCAAAACCGATCGAAAATCTTGAAAATGAGCAAAGTTATGACGGTTTTTGTAAAATTGCTTAGAATAAATTTTTTTCGAAAATTACTAAATTTTTGGTTACGGTCATGATTATACTCATCCGAACCGGCTTGATTTGCTGATTCCAAAAATATCAGTTTCAGCCCGATCGAACCAAAACTAGTCGAGTTATGACAGTTTTAGTGATTTTCAGTCAAAAAAAATTTTCAGCCAGAAATCTGAAAATCCGGAAATTTTGACCTAGTCACGATTATATTTTTCTGAACCGGCTTGGTCTGCTGATTTGAAAAATCTAAATTTCAGCTCGATCCGACAAAAACTGACCTGGTTACGGTAAGTTTTCTGAAATTTCGATTTTCGAAAATTTTCGAAAATCCATATCTCGCTTGATTTTCGAGCTTTTTACAGGTTCTTTGGCTCAAAATTCCCAATGAAACTTGGATTTGCAGGGAAAAATACTTTTGAGCCGGCTGGAAAAGTGCAAGGCTCCAAAATTTCTCAAAACTCCCATGGGCACCACTGAGCACAACTCTGTACTCTACAGAGCACAGTTCTCCTATATCAGAAATCAAATCACTAAAGAAAAGAAAAAAACCAGATCATCTTTCTTCTCTGCCCCTGCGCAATCATCATCATCATCATTTCGTACACATGTTTGCTCGGGGCATCGGAGCAGGAGCCCAGAGAGGGAGCAAGATGATGATAGAAAAACAAAAGGGAGAGAGAGCAAAGTCTGTTCATGTTCGGAGCACGTGGACAGGAGCATCAGTGTGCTATGATTCCAGGAAATAATGAGCAAAAAAGAGTGTAATATGGGTACGAATCATCTGATAATCTTCGTGATCGGGGAGAGGGGAATTGATCTTGTGGTAGTTTGCTCTCTGGTTTCGTACTCTGAGCAATTAATCGTTCGCTTTTATTTTTCCCACGTAATTTGAAATTTTGCAGAAAATTTGAACCAGAGATCAGGTGAAAAGCTTGAAAATGAAGAGAGTTATGGATTTTCGAAAACCTTCGAAATCAAAATTTTAGGAAAATCTACAGTAACCCGATCAATTTTTGTCTGATCGGGTTGAAATTTGGATTCTTGGAATCAGCAGGTCAAGCCGATCAAGATGACTATAATCATGACTAGGGTTGAAAAAATAAGAAAATTTCAGTTTTTTCACTGTTTCACCCGAAAATTTTCAGAACAACAGCTATAACTTGGCTGATACTAGCTACATTACCGAAAGATTTATGTTGTCGAATCAAGGAACTCAAGACGGTTTGAATGAGTATAATCATGATCGTAATCCAATAAATAAGAATTTTCGAAAATTTTTATTCTGAGCAATTCCACAAAAATCGTTATAACTTTGTTCATTTTCAAGATTTTTAGATGGTTTTTAGCTTAAAATGACTGTCATGAAATGGGTCATGCAGTCATCGATATTTAGGGGAAAAATCCAGAATTTCAATTCCAGATTTCACCCATCAACCTGGAAGTCTGAAAATCACCTAAACCGCTCTAACTCAGCTAATTTTTGTCGAATCTCCAAAAAATCGATATTTTCAGAATCAGGAAGTCAAGCCGGTTCAGAAAAGTATAATCATGGCTAGGTCCCAAAAATCAAAAATTTTCAGATTTTTACTGTTTCAGCTGAAAATTTTCAGAAAACACCCTATTACTCGGCTGATCAACGTCATGTAGTCTTGCTATTGATATTTTCGGAATCAGGAAGTCAAGACGGTATAGAAAAGTATGAGCAAGACTAAAATTTCAAAAAAATTCAAAAAAAAAATGGAAAACTAACCTGGCCCGGGGTCGTATTTCATCGTCCAAATCGGTGGTGTCAAGTGCTTTACACAATTGTTCAACATGCATTTTTATGAGATGCGCGGGTCCTTCGAGCACGAAAAATCGTTCGAAACGACCTCTGAAATCGGCATTTTTTGGATGCGGGAAATTTGAAACATTTTCAAATTTTTTCCAGAATTTTAAAGGCGCATGGCATGCACAAGTATATAGGAAATGTGGAATGATTTTAGGGAAAGGGTGGAGAGAGAGAGAATTGGCTCAAGGGAACAAATAAAAAGCAAATATTTGATTTTTGGGGCTGCGGGTGGGGAGGAGGAGACGGCTCGGCGGCACAGAAAATTTTTTGGTTCACAAACCGTAATCGTTCCGGAAAAGCTGGCTTTTTCCAGAGAGAACGTCACAGTAGGGGGAAACGTGAAAAATTATGGGGAATTGGGGGAGGAATTTTGGGGGTGAAAAATTGCAAAATTGGGTTTTCCTTACTATTTTTGCAGAAATAATTGTAGGAACACGAATGTGGGATCGAAAAAAATTTTTTTTTTCGAAAAATTAAATTTTTTTCTGAAACAGTAATTTTTTTAGGGGAATTTTTTCATCGTTTCAAAAATTTTTTTACTGATTTGAAAATTTTTGCCAACCAAAACAATGCAAACAAAACAACTTATGAAAAATTCTGTAAAGAAAATTTTAGAAACAGTAATTTTTTGGAAATTTTTTTACTGTTTCAAAATTTTTTCACCTGCTCTAATTTTTTTTGCTCTGTACTTAAGGTTGTTCCAACCGGAGAATTCTCAAAAAAATTATTAAAAAAAATTTTTGAAACAGGAAAATTTCGAAAAAAAAATTTTTTACCGTCTCGAAATCTTTTTCATGGAACCTCGAGTTTCGAACCTTTGAGCAATCAACAATCAGAAAATTTTTTCAGAAATTATTCAAAAATTTTTTTTGAAACAGTAAATTTTTCAAAAAAAAATTTTTTTTTCTGTTTCAAAATTCAATTTTACTGTAATTTTCTGAAAAACTAGAATACGTCCTCACCTACACAGGCCCAAAATCTTTTCTTTTGTGCGAACTGAAAAAAAAACTTCTGGAAAAAACTTTTCAAAATTTTTTTGAAAGTTCTTGATGCTCTCTACCAACACTACGGCGAAAATTTTTTGCAACAAAAAACTTTTTTTGAAACAGTGAAAAAAATCTCAATTTTGTAGACAAGGAACTAAAAAAAATAGGCTCCGCCCACTTCCTAAAGACCAAAACTCAATATACAGTATACAGTCCCCATAATTCGCATATTCACAAGAGTATATATACAGACAAGACCCAACCAAAAAAAATCCAAATAATTGAGGCTTGTTAACACAACGAACACAAAAATCTGACACTGAAAAACTGGCCTCTTCTCATTCCATCTGCCGTCTCTTGTCTCGCTAGGAAAAGTGGGCGGAGCCAAGAGAGGGCGGGATGAGAAGTGAGAGAGATGGTGAGAAGAAAAGGGGCGGAGCTTAGGTGTCAAGAGGGGAAGAGACGCAGAGAAGCGAGAGGGCACGTGAACTGACGATGATCAAACTACGAAAAACAATAAACAGTAAATACATGACTTATTTTGGTAATTAGATGGAATTAAGGGGGAGAGGGGTACTGTAGGAATTTTCGAGAAGGGCAGAATTTTTTTTTGGATTGGAATGATTTTCTGGGAAAAGGGAAGCTCACAACGAAAAATTACAGAATCTTTGAAATTTAAAATTTTTTGAAACGGTAAAAAATATTTGCACCCGAAAACTTTTTTTACTGTTTCAGAAAAAAATAAAATCTTTTCAGAAAAAAAATTGTTGATTATTCCGCAATTGGGTGTTCATCGTGAAATTGAATTTTTGAAACAGGAAAGAATATTTTGAACCCGAAAAGTTCAAATTTGAGCTCAGGAAAAAATAAAATTTGTGAAATTTTGTTTTTTAGCAGTTTCCAGTTAGGCCGTTTACTGTATGTATTAAAGAAATTTCGAAAAACGTACATTTTAGAAATTCTTTCTGAAACAGTAAAGTATTGAATCCGAAAATTGTTTTCACTGTTTCAGAAAAAATTTTTGGAAAGTTTTTTTTCTTTTCATTATTCCGGAAGTTACAGAAGGCAGGGTAGAACAAATTCAAAATTTTTTTCGTCAAAAAAAGTTTTTTTTTGAAATGGTAATGAAATTACGAACCCAAAAATCCTATTTTTACTGTTCCAGGCGAAACATTTTCTGAAAAAAATTGAACTCAAGAATGATCTTGACCTCGAATGTTATGATATTTCAAAAAAAATATTTCGAACCTGAAAACATTTTTTTCACTGAAGTATTTGTTGTAATCTAGGGTTTGACATTCTAATGAAGAAAAATTGAAAATCCTAAATTTGTTTAAATTTTTTTGAAACAGTGACTTTTTTGCACCGATTCATTTTTTCCGTTTTTAAATTCCCGCGATTCCTCCACGTGAGTGCTATTGCATCAGCTTTTACAACAACAAACCTAAAAAGTTATGAAAATTTGAAACAGTGAAAAAAATTGAACTCGATTTTTTTTTCACCGTTTCAGCAGAAATATTTTGCCTAAGCAGTTTTTGGGTGCATTGATTTTTGTTGGATGTAACTTGGAGTTAGTATGATGGTCTGAGCAGAAAATTTGAAATTTCAGAAACAAATTCTGAAATTTCGAAACAATAAAACTTTACATTTTTTACTGTTTCAAAACAAAATCATTGCTCAGATGATCGTAGGAAGAATGCTATACATACGAAATTATGAAATAAATTTTTTTTTCTGAAACAGTGAAAAAAAATTCTTGAACCCCAAAAAATTGGGTGCAAAAAATTACAAATTTCAAATTTTTGCACCCAAAATTTTTTTTCTAATTTTTTTTACAAAAAAACTTTTTGGAACTGTGAAAAATAATACTTCGATCGCTTTTTGACCCACCACTTTTCCAGAACAAACTTTTTCTATACTGTTTCAGCAAAAATTTCCTGTTTCACTGTAGTTGTTCACCCCCCATAAACCCCTCCTAACCCTCTTAACAGAGTCACGTTTCCAAAATTTTTCTTTTTTGATAACGCAGGATTACTGTAACTCGTTCGTTGTAGTTTGATCTGCAGGTCACTGCAGATCAAAATTCAAAAAACTACAGTAACCTTGACAGAAAAAGGAAAGCCAAATGGAGACAAAGGAGAGTACAGAAGCAGTGTCTATAATGGAAAATTGTTGGGTTTTCTTATCAATTATTTCGATAAGAATCAGAAAATTTTGCGCCTGTATTTGCAGCATTGAGATGTCACCCCACCAAATTTTTTGTTTCTTGAAACAGAAAATTGTTTTACTGCTTCATGAAAAAAAAATTTTTTTGGGAGGGGATAGAATTCCTAGAATGTGGAAGGGAGAAAAATAATTTCGGATGAAACAGTAAGAAAATTTTTTTTGGGGATCCGGGAAGTAATCGAATTCGTAAAGATGATGGTTGTATTCAGGGAAAGATTTTCTATTGAGTTGCGCTTCGAAAAGCTCTGGAACAGAAAAAAAATCAGAAAAAAAAAGTGGAAACATTTTTTTTTGAAACAGTAATTTTTTACTGTTTCAAAACATTTTTGGTGGCAGAAATGTCAAAAATTCATATTGACTTTACACGTGTAGCAACAAAGGAACTGATATATTAGGAAAAAATCGCCTGCCAAGAAATTTTGAAACAGTAAAAATTTTTAGCGTTTCAAAATTTCTGATTTTTCAAAAAATGGCTTGCACAGACTAATAATTATGCGAATCATGTGAATTCTGAAAGTGTTTTCTATTTGAAAAAAATTGGTGACTCGAAATCTCAAAAATGGTTAGATGTTATCACAATACTTGTAAATTGAGCCGAAGTCTGTGAAAAAAAATTGTAAACCGGTAAATATTTCACTGTTTCAAGATTTCACGATTTTCAGACCATTTTCAGATATGATTCATTATCATCCACTGATTAACATCATATATCAGATGTCTACGAGCGAGAGCGCGTAGTCATCCGCTATATTTTCCTAATACTGTGTCTGCTACACCGAAAATTTCAGAAAAAAACCTTTTACAAAATTTTTTTTTAACAGTAAAAATTTTTTAACAGTAAATTTTTTTTTTAAATTTTATGCAAATGTTTATCCAATCACACGCGAAACAAAATCATAATGCTGAATTTCATCAAATAATTTTTTGAAACAGTGAAAAAAGTTTTTTTTTAGCACCCTACCCTAATATCTTCCGGACCAAAAATTCCTTCTCCAAAAAAAGCCCGTCCCCCATTGAAACAGCAATTTTACACAATCTATATACACCCCTTGATCCCCATCACTCTTCCCCCATTTCCCATTTTTTCCCGATGAAAATCACGTGATCCGAGTAAAGAACATGAGACTACTGTTAACTGATGGACCAGGAAATTGGATAAGATGAGAGAGTGTAGAAAAATAAGAGACGGAGAGAAAAAAAGAGATTGTTGTAGGGGAGAAGAAGAAGGTGGGTGGTGGTTGAAAGGGAACACTTGTCATTTTTCCATGAAAAAATGTTTTTTTGTGGGGAAGATTGGAAAATGGAAAATTGGAAAAACTGGAAAATATTGTGAGTCAGGAAAAATGATGAAACAGTAAAAAAATGGTTTCAGGAATTTTTTTTCCTGAAAAATATTTCTAGGGAACAAAAAAAACTTATGGATTTTATACCAACGGTTGGTTCGGCTAAAATTATAGACAGTTATTTTTTACGGTTTCGAAACATGAATTTTTGGAACCTCCGGAAAAATCAGATGTTGTTGGTGGATAACGTCTAGCATAAAATTTTTGATACAGTAAATTTTTTTGAAATTTCAAATTGAAATTTGAAAATTCAACACTGTTTCGAAATTTCAGCAGAAAAATATCTGTGATTTCAGTTGTTCAATTCCATATCATCTGTTTCTTGAAACTTTCGGAAAAAATGTACCGGAAAAAATTACTGCTTCAAAACTTTAGAGCAAAAAATTTGAAACCTGAATTTTCAGTTCTGAGGTTTCAGGTTATTTTAATTTCCAGAATTTTTTTTTCGAAAAAAAAAACTACGGAAAAATTTACTGTTCCAAACCCTGAACCGAGATAGCTGAAGAAATAATGTGCTCAATTACAGTCATTTTCTAGAATTTGGATTAAAGGAGGGCGGAACTCAAAAACATAATTTTCGCGAAAATTTGACAGTAGATACCTCTGGTGGGTTTGAACCTAGGGCCAATTGGCAGAACACCAAAAGCGTTACCGGCTGCGCTATGCGGCCCGGAAAGCGCGCCGACTCGAATTGCCTATATGTGCCGGGGCCTTTTTTAGTCTCAATACGAGTCTCAATACAACGAGAGTTCCCACCTCCTTTAAAACGACGAAAATTCAAATAATGACCAAATGCTCTGAAATTCAGTGATTGACTCCCTCTAAATTGAAACAGTAAATTCTTTGGAAAAAACATTACTGTTTCAAAATTCATACGAAAAACATCTGGAACGTGAATTTTTCAGTCCAAGATCTTCAGTCTCCTGGAAATTTTGGGATTTAACATTGATTGTAGTAGCGAAAACCTTGAAAATCGAAACATTTACTTTGAAAATTTGAAACAGTAAACCCTGATTTTTACATGGATTCTACAGAAAATATCAGAGAAAACAGACTCATTGACAGCAAAATTTGATAAAGTTTCAAATTTTACTGTTTCAAATTTGAAACAGTAAATTTTTGGGATAATTGAAAATTGCTTGTTTGTCGGTTATAAGAAAAAAAAAATTGAGGGTTTTCACTGTTTCAAACGAAAAATTGTGGAATACATCCGAATGGTCCAGCAAAAATTAGAGTAATCCCAAAATTTACTGTTTCAAATTTGAAACAGTAAAGTTTTCAAAGTTTTCAAAAATTACTGGTTTATAGGTTCCATTACGGTGTTTTTATTTGGAAACGTACACTTATATACTGAAATATTATTGTCCTAAACGGAAAATCTCCGAGAATCTTTTCAAAAATGAAACAGTAAATTTCATGAATTTTCCAATTTCACCATACTTGTGACGGGCCCGTCCCTCTCGGCCCGTTCGGTAGTTTGTGTTTTTGAAGCACTTTTGATGAATTTTCTGTGAAAACATATAAAATTTTCTGAAGAAGTGCAAGTTTTTTTTCAGAAGGCCTCCTGGTGGGCCCTGGCCATAATCCCACAAGTATGGATTTTACTATTTTCTAACCGACACAAAAATTACTGTTTTAAAGTTTTTTAAGAAAAAAATTCCAAAAATGTTTTCTTCAATTTATTCATAGTATCAGTTATAAAAATTACAGAAAATCTCGGAAATCTCTAAAATCAGTGAATTTCACTTCCAATTCTACTGGTTTCCAACTAAAAATTCACTGTTTCAAAATTTTTTTGAAAAAAAATGAATGAAACTAAATCCTCGATTTCAAATATATATTAAATTCTAACCAAACTCAAATTTTACTGTTCTAACCGATGGAATCGTAGATGCCAAAGAGTAGCAAAAGTAGGAGATTTCAGAAAATTACTGTTTCAAGTCTGAAACAGGAAATTTTTGATCACTTAACTATTTGATCTCCCTTTTCATAAGACGTCAATTTCCAGGTTCAAACCTATAAAATTTACAGCCTGTATACAACCTGTATACACAAACAATCAAGATCAAACCATCAGAGTGAATATTTTGATTTGTTTTCTAGAACAACCTAGACAATTTGCCTACGTGCCTATACACTCAAGAGCATACATTAAACATTCATCAGTGACTACAATCACGGAGGTCTCCCTCCGGCATCAGCTGTTTCAAGAAAGAGAGAGAGAGAGTGCAGAGGAACAAGAGATTTAGACGATAAAGGGACACTGATGAGATCAAACAATCTTCTTTTTTCACTGCACGCTCTCTTGTTTTTGTGTATTCTCTTCCGCTTTTTATTGTCTCATCGTGAAATTATGCCTATCGGCATAATTTTTAGAAAATACATTCTTCGTTGTTTGATCTTGAAGCGGTAGAAATCGGAGGGTTTGAGGGGTAGAGAAGAAAACATAAGAGAGGGGAGGGGGATAAAAGTTTTTTTTACTGTTTCAAATTTTTTTGGGATATTTTGAAGATAAGGATTTATGCTATTTGTTCTTAAGCGGCCCAAAATTTATGAATCCAGATTTTTTTTGGAGTGAAACAGTGAATTTCTGGCGATACGGGATTCTTTACCGTTTCAAAATTTTTTGGAAAAAATTTCCAAAATAGCTCTGAACTTTGTTTCCTTCATGTTTTCGTGTTGAAACCTGAGGATTTTTTTACTGTTTCAAAAATTTTCGAAAATTTTTTGAAACTAAAAATGATTTAATGGCAGGGAGGTATCCAGAGAAAAATTAAAACATTTCCCAGAAATTTTTTTTTATGTTTCAGGTTTTTTTTCAGACAATTGGAAAATTTCTAGATTTAATAGACAACAAATTTTTTGAAGATATTCGACACCAGATCAAAAACTTTTTTGGTTTTTCACTGTTTCAAAATTTCTGTACAGTTTTTACAATTTTCAATGATTTTCGTTTTCTTAGACCGTGTTTTTCCACTGTGACACAGTTTTTTTTTTCAATTTTATACAAGAATACCATTACTTTCGAAGGTCATAAATATGTCTTGAAAAGTTGTGAAACAGTAAAAAAATTACTGTTTCAAAAAATTTAGAGAATTTTGCAAGTTTTCTAAAAAATACTTATTGCTGATCAATTTTATGCTTTCACATTATCTAAAAGAAGCTATAGTACCTTTTCTGAGTTTCAAAAAAAATTTCGAAAAAATTGAAACAGTAAAAAAATTTACTGTTTTATGAAAAAAACTCTTTTTCTGAATTCTGAAAACTCGTTAATTAAAACGCCCTTTCACATATGAAAAATGAAAAAAAAAACCGAAACACTTTTTTTTCATTTTCAAAAACTCGATTTTAGCGATGATTAGCAAAAAAATGATACCGAAAAAATTTACTGTTTCAGAGTAATTCCCCTTATTCAAGAATATTTTCTAAATTCGCTGATCTTGAAAATTCCGTAAAAATTCCGTGATTTTTTTGTTTTTTTCTGGCAAAAAATAAATGTGTTCTTAGTATTAAAAAATTCTTCCTGACGCATCAATTCATTTTTTGTTCCTGATCCATGATGACACTATAGTTTACACCTGTGACTGAAATCGGATATTTTTTTCGGTGAAACCGAAAAAAATATAAACAAAAGTGATTGTGTGTCTATACGATTTTAGAGATGAAACAGGAGCAGGGTAGGGGGGTTAAAGTGCGCTCAGGAGAGGGGAGAACAGTTGCTGTGTTATTATAGTGTATTGGAACTTTGACTCCCCCCCCTGTGGGGGGGGGACCAGCAAGACACCAACTACTACTACACATCAAAGAAGAAAAAGAAAAATAAGAAGAAGAAGCACAAAAGTTCAGTTCAAAAGGGGGAAATTGGAGCAGAGAACAGAAATTTTTTACTGTTTCATGGGAGAAGAATTTTCGGAAAATTATTTTTTTCGGTGCTAATTTTGGTCCTTTTTTAGTCCATGATAATACTGTTCAAAAAAATAAATTTTCAAAGGTATTTTTTTTGAATTCGGGTTTTTTTTTTACCGTTTCATGGAAATAAGAAATTCTTTCAGATTTTTTTGACTTCGGTCTCTCAGACGGTCGAAGAGCAAATATGATTAGTGCAATTTTTTGAAATTTCACTGTTTCAAAAAAACTGTTCTATTTTTGCTTTTTCATTGGATTGTAATGCGTGAATTCAAGGTCTTGGTACAAAAAATGTTCTTTGTTTTGTTTATATTTTTCAGAAAATAATGATGTGGAATTTTTTTGGCTCAGATTTCTTTCTGACTTTGGCTTAGACCTGCTCAGACCAGGATGAGACAGGATATTCTCAATTGAGCAAAACAGAATAATGGAAGAAATAAGGAAGATAACAATTTTTTATTGAAACAGGAAGTTTATTTTTCTTGAAATTTTTTTAGGGACCGGGAACACAACATTGGCGATGAAGAGCACTACAAAGGGACAAACCGTTGGAGAAATAATTTTTTGAAACAGTAATTTTTTACTGCTTCAAAAAAATTCTGAAACAGTTTCAGCTAACAGTTTTAATATTGAAGCAGTCGCTCGCGTATGAACAAGAATTTTCAAAACAAAAAATTTCAATAAGTTTAACGAAACAGTATTTCTTACTATTTTTCTCTGGAAGTAATCATCGTTCAATAGATTTCTCATTAAAAAAAACATTTCAGCAAAAATTTTCAAACAGTAAATTTTTTTATAGCTTTGAGAAAAAAGTTTCTTGATAACGCTTTTCGAAACAGTACTGTGACATCTAGAAAATGTCTGTTCGGGACCATAGCATCACTAAAATTCTCAAACTGGAAATCAGAAATTTTTTTTTTGAAACAGTAATTTTTTACTTTCTCAAAAAAATCTGTCCAAAGTTCCGTTGCCCTTTGTGTCAGTGTCTGTCTACAATTCTCTTGCTATCAATCATCAATCTGTCCTTGGCAGCCGCCATGCGGCTGCTACGGGCACGTGTATGTTCTCTAACTTTCACTTTTCGTTTGTTCCAACACTCACTGAAAATGAAAGTTATTATTTGAAAGTTATTATGAGACCGTTGCATGGATTGAATTTTTTCAGTGAAAAAATTTTCGAAATAGTAATCTGAAAAAAATTCTTACTGTTTCAAAAAAAATGCACGTGCATGTACTTTCACTTTCTAACCCTTGCTCCGCCGTCGTGCCAGGGCACGACGGGCTATAATCGGCTTGAAGTGGTGGGGTGACAAGAATTTGATAAAAGTGGAAAAAAATATTTTTTTTTTGAAAAAGGGGGAAATGAATTTTTCTGAGGGACTGATGGCTGAAAATAAATCTGATATTACTGAATTTGAAGGAAAAAAAAAACCATTGATAAATTTCTTTGAAATAGGAAAAATATCCTGATTCTTTCACAAGTTTTTGAGAGCTATGCTATTTCATACCGAGAAATTCATAGAGAAAATATAGGGACAAACGTTAAACAAAAAAGGTGCAAAAACTATGGAGTAAAAGTTTTTTGAAACAGTTATTTTTTCCGAAAACTCGTCAATCACAATGCAAGAAGCAAAAAATTATTTTCTGTTTCAAAAAAACTTTTTCAAAAAATTTTTTCTCGAAATTCCAGTCTTGGGACGTAAAAAAGTCTGAAAAGCAGCAAAAAAAATATATAATCCTAAAACTTTTTTGTTGATTTCCAACAAAAAAAAACGATTAGTCACATAAATTAGTAAACAATCAACAAAAAATAGTACAAGACACCATAGTTCATGCCATTTCTCTCCCCCCGTTATCACTAGTGTACACATGCACATGTATACACAGACCCGAAAAACTTTTTTACTGTTTCAGCAAATTTTGCTGAAACAGTAAAAAATTATTGCAGAGCAAAACTCACTTTCTTCCGCAACGAAGTTCAAAGTCTTGACCGGCGACGATTTTGCTCACTTCACCTTGGTCGTCACAGATGACCTGGAAAAAACAGGGATTATCTCAAAAGTGGGCGGAGCTAGAGAAAAATTTTCAATTAGAAAGTTGTAAGGCTTGAAATTTTGAGCAATTTTGCCGTTGGAAACTTTTTTCTAGCAGTATCGGTTGTTGAGATTTGCGCCTTCAATGTTACGGGCCCTCGGGAGAGAGGGGGAGGCGCAGAGAAAAGAGAGCGCTCTCGTTTCTCTGCGTCTCTTCCTCTTGGCTCCAGCCTAAGTTAAAGCCGCATATCTCAAAAAGGAATCGAGCTAGAAAAAAGTTGTCAACAGCAAAAATGCTCAAAATTTTACGTTCTACAACTTTGTAGTTAATCATTTTGCGGTAGGTATTTTGGTTCTCAAGTTATGCACCTTCGAAGTTCACTGTTTCATTTTTTTGTACCCTTGACCCCAACTTTTAGTCAACATTTTTGTTCAAATACACCTGTAACTCTGATTTTTGATTTCCCCCTCCCCTACTTCCGTTGTTCCAAATAGATCTATTTTAAACCACCCCATTTACCTAACTAATATGACGAAAAAGACAAAGAAAAGACGCAATGAAAACCGGTTCACCTCTGTTAGAAAAAAAAGTGTACACTTTTTCGGTTTTGCGCCCCTCTATTTTTGACTTTATTCATCAATAAAGGTGTGGAGAAGGGATCTTTGAAGAAAAATCACCAAGGATGGAAAAAACTGAAAATATCTCATTTCCAGTTAGAGATATCAAAAAATTTTCTGTTACAAAGTTGTAGAGCTTGAAATTCTGAGCAACTTTTATGTTGACAACTTTTTGACAGCTATTTGGGTTCCTGAGATATGCGCCTTTGAAGTCAGGAGCCCCCGGATTGAGGAAGAGATGCAGAGAAGCGAGAGCGCTCTCGTTTCTCTGCGTCTCGTCCTGCCGGCTCAAAGAGAAAAAGCTTCCAACTTTAAAGGCGCATATCTCAGCTGGGAGAAGAGCTAGAAAAAAGTTGTGAACAGCAAACTTGCTCAAAATTTTGAGCTTTACAACTTTGTAGTAGACAATTTTTTGATAGCCCCGCTTATTTCTGAGATATGCACTGTTTTGCCTGAACTAATCATTTTTTTTGTTTTTTCTTTCTGTTTTGTCATTGAAAACAGTTGGGAATACTTTCAAAAGTCAGCAATTCTTCACGCTGGGCAGTGTACAGTAAAAATACACACAAAGAACGATTGGAACGAACTGACTGTAAAAACTGGCTAGAAAAAGGGGAAATAGGACTGTAAAAATTTTTTTAGGGGACTAAAAAAAATATTTTTTCAGGGGCTACAGTTTTGTATGTGGAAAAGACAGGACACAAAAATCGAGGGATTAGGCGCGAAATTTATTTTTGGATTTTTCCGAAACAGTAAAAAAATCCCAAAAACATTTTTTTTTCTGTTTCAAATTTTTGTACCCATAAATTTCAAAATTTTTTTTGTTCTCTTATTGATTTTCGTTTGATCTTCATTTTCTGGTTCCCAAAAACTTCACTGTTCCCTAAAAAAAAGTTTCCGTTTCATCAATCATTATCACACTTTCCCTCCCCCACGCAAACCGTATCTTTGTATCCTCCATAGACGAGAGAGTACGAGGGAAAGAGAGACGCAGAGAAAAAAGTGTTCTTAGAATCGTCAGTTCTTATCACCTTGTGTCATTCGATTTGATGAGAGGATGACGTCTTCTATTCTCGTTTCTTTGATTTTCTGACTTTTCGTTTTTCACATAAGGGGTCGAAGTTGAATGAAAGGGACCGACGGACTTTAAAGGCGCATATTTCGAAAAGGGGAGGAGCTAGACAAAAGTGGTGAACTACAAAGTTGTAGAGCATAGGATTTTGAGCATTTTTGCAATTGAAAATTTTTTGTTAGCTATAACGGTTAGTGAGATATGCGCCTTGAAACTGGGCTCCTTTCCCCTGGAGCCGGAAGGAAGAGACGCAGAGAAACGAGAGCGCTCTCGTTTCTCTGCGCCTCGAGTTCTCGTTTCCAACTTCAAAGGCGCATATCTCAGCTCTTCTCAGAGCTATGAGAACGTTGTCAACAGCAACCTTGCTCAAAATTTTGAGCTCTACAAGTTTGTAGTTAACTATTTTTGAAAATCTCCACTCTCGACTGAGTTGTGTGCCTTCAAAAACCAATTTTCTGAAAATTGAAGCTGGCTTAGTACTTCAGATCCACAAAATTTAATTTTTACATAATTTTTGAAACAGTAATTTTTCATACAGTTTCATCATGATAAAAAAACAGCTGATCGTACTCTAATTTCCCCTCCACCCTAGTTTTTTGACGTAATGAATGGTCTGATTGAAATCGGAAAGGACAGCTGGACTGGCTAATTTTTGTGTTGGTCGGGGTCTCTAATTCGATTAAAAATTAAACATTTTTTGGGTGATCTGTACCAAAAAATATAGTTTTGAGAATGGGGAAAATGAGGGATCGGGAAAGATTATTTCGAAAAAAAATTTTTTTGTACTGTTTCAAGATTTCAGAAATTTTTGGGTTCGAGAATTTGATAGATGCTTCATTTTCAGAAAATCATTCATTGTTTAAAGGAGGAGCGAAAGGAATACGGTAGTCAACATTTTGAAGAATGGTTTGTAGAATAGTCTGCAAACACGCGATTGCGGACCTGGCATTTTATTTGACGACACTCAATTTTTTGACGATTTTTGAATGGAAAAATGAACTTTCATGAGTTGAAAAGAGATGACAATTATTGAGAAATACAAAATAATACTTTCCGAGAAAAGAAAAAATAAAAAACCTATGTGTGGTTCGAACCCAAATGAGCCAAAAGTGCAACCGCCTGCGCCATTCGACACGCCGCTAATGCGCTTGAAAGAGACATATATAAAAGTTCTGGACTTTGAAATGATCATAACTCAAGAACTAGACACTTTTCCTCAATAATACTATCATTTAATGGTTATTCGTATTGAATATTTCCAAATAAAACATGGTCATTTTTTTCCCTTCGGTCCTCCTTTAAAGGAATAAAACGTGCACAACTATTGATAGCCTCATATTGAAGCTTGAAAAATAATTTTCGAAACTGAAAAAAATTTTTTTTTTGAAATTTCCGAAATATTTTTTTGATAGTTCCTTGTGGTTATTAACGCAATTTCGATCACATTTTGAACCCAATGATCATCAATTTTTACCGATTATAATCAATTAGACAGCTGTTCATTGATGATCAAATTAGCGGAATCGAAACAAGGAAACTGTGGTTTGTTTCATGGAAAAACGGAAATCTAGTCTAGTTTTGGATTTTTCAAAAATATCTTCTCAGGGGTTAGAGCTATCGAAAAATTGTTGATTACAAAGTTGTACAGCTTAAAATTTTGAGCAAGTTTGCTGTTGATTACTTTTTTGTAGCTCAGCTCTGCAAGGAGATATGCGCCTTCAAAGTTAGGGACCCGCGAGAGCGCAGACGGCTAGAGCATCTTGCTTTAAAGGCGCATATCTCAAGAAGGGCTGGAGCTAGAAAAAAGTTGTCAACAGCAAAAATGCTTTATTTTTCATTTTGAACAACTTTGCAGTTGACAACTTCTCGAAATGTCCATCCGCAACTGAGATATAAGCCAATTTTCGAAACTCAAAAATCATTGAAACAGTGTAATTTCTGAACCCTTCCTGCAAACCCATCCCATCCTATTTTCTTAATTCTCCTGTTGTCCTTCTCATACAGTATCCCAAATTAACTGTCCACACCGCCGGAAAGACATGAAGAATTGGCTAAACATTAGTGGGTGTATTGGGTATATACGTGCCGAATCACCTCCCCACAGAAAAAAAAGAAATCTTTCTCAAGTCATGTGATTGGTCACATGGGCTGATTGTGTTCTTTTTCTGCAACAAATCGACAAAGAAGAAGAAAACCGGTCCCCCACTCAATTGACTTCTGTGGTCATGTATTGACAAGATTGATTCATCTTTGAACTTGGAACATTGAATTTTGGAAAAGTGGGTATATCTCAAAAAGGGGCGGTGCTAGAAAAAAGTGGTCAACTACAAAGTTGTAGAACACAAAATTTTGAGCAACTTTGCTCTTGACAACTTTTTCCTAGCTCTTAGGAGAGCTGAGATATGCGCTTTCAAACTCAGGGGCCTCATCCCGGTGAGCCGGCAAAGAGACGCAGAGAAACGAGAGCGCCCTCGTTTCTCTGCGCCTCCCTTTGTCGGCTCCGGGGGGAAGGAGCCCAGTTTCGAAGGCGCATATCTCAAACAGGAGAGGAGCTAGAAAAAAATTGTCAACTGGAAACTTGCTCAAAATGTTAAGCTCTACAATTTTGTAATTGACTATTTTCGTCTAGCTCCGCCCCTTTTTGAGATATGCTCTTTTGAAGTCACCGTATCCTGTTTTTTGAACACTTTGTACCAGGAACTTTGTTCATGGCGTCACGAAACAGTAATAAAATGCAATAAAATGTTTAGTGGTGTATAGATACGTGTGAAAATGTCATTCTTCTGTCCCTTATCAAACATTTCGTTTTGCAGGGTTCAATTTTCCCTCTCCACTTTATATAACTACACAGTTCTAGGTACATACTTGTGATGGACGATAAGAAGAACACGTGCTTTTGTGAATTGGCTTTTTTTGGGGTGAACTTTTGATTTTTTTTGCTAGTGTACTGGGGTGACGCACATAACAACTATACGATTTGGTCAAGGATGCAATAAAAAGGGAAGATGGGAGGGGAGGGAAAATTGTGATATTTGAGGAAGGGGGTGTTCATGGAACAGTACATTTTCTTATTGCTTGAGAGAAATTGTATTGATTGAGCAACCTTTGAAAAAAAAAAACTAGAAATTTCCGAAAATTTTTGAAACAGAAAATTTTTGCGAAGTTTTTTTTTAATCAAAAAAGTTCAAAGAATTGAAACCAGGAAAAAATCCTGAAGCACTAATTTCA
>GL380434.1:0-31575 GCA_000143925.2 Caenorhabditis brenneri
AATGAGTTCAGCTATGCTTAATACGCTCAAAAATTTTTAAAGCTGTAGAACATTTTGACTGTGTGGCGCATACTCAAAGTCAGCTAAAATCAACTGAAAAACGAGGAGGTGTTCGTATACTTTTGCACCCGGTAACCTGGATTTTTAGTTTCTTTTTAAGTTCGCTCTACTATTTTTCACGAATTTTTCAGATTTTTTATTGCGATCTTGGCTCCGCCCATATTTCAATTTATTTAAATTTTTCAAAAAAAAAACTTTCTATTTTTGCTTTAGAAATTTTTTCGAACATTTCCAGATAAAACACCTTTTGGAGCTTAAATTCTCCGCCTATTTTTTTCCGAATTATATTTTCGACTCCGCCCATTTTCCATTTTTGAAACTGAAAAACATTTTTTTCACGTTTTATATCAAATTAACTTTTTTCCACGTCAAAAATCCAAAAAATCTCCACCCCTTTTTTTCTAAAAATCATCTGAATCTAAACTTCGCTCCAATTCCTTCCATTCTCTACGGAGCGCGCTTGCTCAAAACTTCTTTGGTCCTAAAAATTTTCTCGAACTGATCATGAGAATATATTTTTCAGTTCAACAAGAAGCTGTCTTCTTAGACCTAATGACGCAAAATTATTGATTTTCGCCCGTTTTATACCTTGACGGCTGATCCTGATTCGGAGGAGTCATTTAGAAAATCACATAGAAAAAAGTTGAGAATTGAATGCAAATTGACAGTTTAGGCCAAGAAAATGTTTGACACTTTCTTGATAAGAGAGTAAATTTGTAACCCTCTTTCTTCTTGAGGAGATAAGAGTGGTTACAGTGCAGCAGCAGCACGACTAGGAAAATTGTGAGGAGAGGAAACGCGCTCCAGTGAGAAGAAACCAAACTTTCAGTAGTTCTCTTTATTGAGTGGGCGAGGGAAGAAAAGAACGTCTTCTACAAGTTTTGAGAAGAACGCTTACACAGCGAAATGAATCATTCGGGTTTCTTTGAGTGGACTACATGTGATTTTCAGTTGGGGGAAGTTTGGGGGATATTAAGACAAAAAATGAAAATAATAGAGAGCAAAAGTTGGCTGAGGGGGAGGGTGTGATGTTGGAGTTGCAATTATTTTCAGATTTAACAACTAACGGATTTGAAACATAATGACAATATCAACACAACAAAAAAATAGAAAAATTATAATGATCGATCGTTTTAGCTATAATAAAGTATGGAATTAAACAAAAATATAAAAAATAATAGTGGCATTTGGGGGTCAAAACTGGTCAGGTAGGGCTTAATAAAGAAATAGAAAAACTGATGATGATGATAGAGAAGATAAGGTGGTAACAAGCAAAAAGAGAGGTTAACAGGAAAACAAGGAGGTCAAAAAGGATGAACAAAAACAGAGAAAAGGATTTATTGTCCGGTGAGAATTCTCTGAAGGATTCCTTGCATATGCTCGTCAATTCCTGCTTGTTGAGCCAATTGTGGGAACGATCCGTAGATGGTCTTGATGATTGTCTCCATTCTTTGTTTGGCGTGGTTGCCGTGCTCATCGTCGTTGAATGCTTCGTTGGCAACTGAGCACAAGCCTAAAAACTGAACATTTTGAAACTGATCTTCCTTGAACAATCACTTACAAACTTGGAAGATTCTGCCGAGATTTCCGTTTTCTGGTCCGAAGAGATGTGGATCTTGCTTGTCGAACAATGTAGCCAGACAAGTGTAAATGTATGGGCTCTCTTCTGTGTCGGAATATGTTGGCAACCAGCTCAGGAACATCTCGACGCACTGAAAATCCTTTTTAGAAAGTTTGAAGACTTCAACCTATATTTACCCTTCCGTAAGCTTCATCCGGAAGTGGAACATTAATAATGATCTTGGCAAAAGCAGAAATGGCGTTTTCAGTGGCAACAGTGCTCTCCTCAGTAGCGCGAGCATCCTCACGACCAATCATGGCGGCGAGTGGCTCCAAGCAGCTCAATATTTCGTTTCTGTAGTCCTGAACCTGATGATATCTGATGGCCATAACTCCGAATCCGTAACTGGCAGCTTGTCTGACTTCTGGATACTCATCACCCAACAACTTGTACATTATTGGAATGAGTTTTGGGAAGCGAGTTGGCAAGTGTCCAACGCCGAACTCTATGGCGTCATCGAGAAGGCACATTCCCCATTGTCTCTCGAAATATTGCTTAGATCCCTCGATGAGATGAATGGCACAGTTGAAGACGTTGATCATTCCCTCGAAGATGGTATCCTTGAATTCCTTCATAAGAGAGTGAGTCAAGTCAGAGATGGCTCCAAGGCACGAGGCCTCCAATTCCATGAAGTAGTCAAGCTCTTCCTTAGCCTCAGCATCGTCGTCATCCTCATCTTCAGCTGGACGATCAGTCATTCTCTTTCCGTAGTTTTCGAGTTGCTTGTTAAGAACTTGGATGATCAACTTGACCTCCTCCTCGGCGATTCCATCGACCTTCATCACCTCGATACAGCTTCCAATGGCAGTCATGAACGAGGCCAAGATCTCAACATCGTCTTCCTCTTCCATTGAGGTGGTCAAAGCCTTCAAGAACTCGATCCACAAACGACGCTTGTCGGCCATTCCTTGCTTCTCGACGCACACCAAAAGGAATGGCATTATCTCGGCTGAAGCGGTACGGACACCGTCGTGAAGTCCAAAATCGAGATTCTTAATGGCAAGCTCGTAGACGTCGAGAACGTATGGCATGAAAGCCTCCTTCATTTCCTTGGCGAAAGCGACAAGCATGTCACAAGCGGTGGCCTTCTCTTCGAGTCCAGAAGTACGTATTCCAACAGTCTTCTCTCCTCCGATTCCGTGGTATTCGACTCCTTCTTCTTGATCTTGAATGTCTTCGTCTAAAAATTACAAACTTGTAAATGGTTTTCTAGAATGTATGCTTACTGTTGAAGATGTTAAAGTCTGGGCGATAGCGAGCAGCACGAAGGACTGGATCCATAACAACTGGAAGGAATGGAGCGAAATCGGCTCCAAGAATGGAGCAGAAACGGGTCCATGAGCTGATCATGTAGCTGTATTGTGGATCATCGATAGCCAAATCCTTCATACCGTCTCCGAGAAGGTTCAAAATCTCAATGGCGGTAGCGTGGAAGTGTTCCTTTCCGACAGCGTATCCAATAAGTGAGATACATTCGATGGTCTTTCCTCTCAACTCCTTGAGCTCTCCGACATTTTGGAGAATGTGAACGAGGTTTGGAATCAGGCGAGCGTGATGCTCCTTGAACAACTCCTCAGCTGCTTCGGCGACAGAGGCGATGGCGGTGACGATGTTCTCAACCACGACTTGATATCTCTTGTCAGCAAGACGATTGAAGACAGCGGAAAGAACATTCTCGAGCTTCTGAAGGATGTATGGAAGATATTGTCCAATGATACTCTTTGGGCACTCCTCAGCAAAGTTGACAAGAGCAGAAGCGGCATGAGCACAGACACGTGGAACATCAGTTCTGTCAAGAGACTCGAGAAGAGCCGGAATGACAGCGGCGTGACACTTCTTCTGAAGAGTTGGAGCAAAGTCAGAAGACATTTGTCCGATGGCGTTGCAAGCAGCATATTGAACTCTTGGATGAGTGTCGTTGACGAATTTGGTGATGTGAACCATAATCTGCTCTATGTGTGGTTCCATGGATCTTTGGCACCCTTCACCGACAGCGGAGAAGGCGCGGAGAGCAGCGTGCTTCATTTTCCAGTCATCGGTTTGCAAAAGCTTCTCAACAAGTGGAAGGAAGGCTGGAAGCATCACCTTTCCGTTGATGCAACAGGCGACACGATCGATGGCACTTTCGGCGATGATTGGAACGTCTTCATAGTCATCCTCTTCCTCGATCTCATTGAGCCACTCTTGAAGAACTTCATCGTCCATCTCGGTCATACAGGAGAGAAGGGTCTCGAGAATTGGAGAAAGAGCTCCTGGAGCGTATTTCTTGAGTCCTTTTGGTGCAGACTCCATGTAGGAGCAGATGACTTCGATAGCGTTTTGACGGCACATCTCGTTCTTTTCTTTGTTTCCAGCAAGCTACAATTGTCAAAATGAAGATGAGGAAACTTGAGAATAACTTCTAAAACTTACAGCAAGGCAAACTTGAAGGACTTGATTCATGTGGGAGTTGAGGCACTTTGGAAGGGAGGAAGCCAACTCGGCGAACTCTCCGAGAGCTCCATCGGAATCGTCGTCATCACTGGTGTCTGTGCAGACTTGGAGAACGTTTGGCACGAGAGAAGTCATGAGCTTGATGACCTCCTTATCCTCATCGTTATCAACGGCAAAAGCGATGACGGCACGAACAGCGGTGGATTTGATTTGAAGATCTGGAGTAGCCATGCACTTTATCAAAACGTTCTTGAGACTTGGAAGGAAGTGGTCGAGACGGCTTCCGAAGACTATTGGACATCCACGGAGGATGAGAAGGGCAATGTAGTTGCCGGTAAGATCGTCACTCTTCAAGCAGTGATCCATCAATTCGAGAACTCCTTGCCATGACATATCTCCAGAGTCATCGATAAGGTTAGAAGCAATTTCAGCAATCAAATCGGCAATTTTCTTCTTGATAGAAATATCGGTCTCGTGGACTATCATTTCGAGAACTTTAGAAAGAATTCCTTGTTTATTTTCAGCGTTCAACTTTTCCCAAATAGCATCCCAATCTCTGGAGAGAACTCTTCTGAGGAACACCAAAACAGTTGATCTGACCTGAAATAATGGGGAAATAGAGAAGATCATAAAATGAATAAAAACTTACATCAGTACTATTAGCAAATTGATTATAACACTCAAAAAGAAGGGCTACTTTGGTTGGTCCGTCAATCTGCTCATATTGTTCTTCAGCTTTTTTGCGAATATCGTTGTCTGAAGATTGAAGTCTTTGGATGAGCTCGGCAAATTGATTGACGTCCATTTTTTTGAGAACCCTGAAAACCGAAAATTTAGTACCGACTACATTGAGAACACGACTTTGAAATGTTGAAAAGATAAGAGACATTTGAAACAATCATTCTATCAAAAAACGAGCTTAAAGAGTAAAATTGGCGGCTGGAAACTTCTAAAACAACATAAAACACACATGTTTCGCGCGCAAACAACTCTGAAGACTGTATCACGTGAACATTGAGAAAATTGTCGGATTACACCGGAATTTACTTGGAAAATGAAAAACTACAAGAAAAGTGATTTTCTACTCGAAACCCTCGAAGAAACAGAGGAAAAACACGAAAATTGTGAAATTTTGTATTCGAAAAATTTCGAAACCGTCTGGCCGAAAGCTTTGAATTTTTTGAATTTCACCGAGGAAATAGAGGTGGGATTTAGTTTTTTATCCAGAACAATCGATTTCTTATCAGCAAACTGAAAAATAATCTCAAAACTTTATCACAAACTGTTAAAAATAGGCCCGCAAATCAGTGAATTTTGGGACAAATTTTTCTGTGCACTTTGCGTCGCGGTTCGCAATGGAGCGTACTTTCCTCGTCACACGTACTTTACAAATGTCGTTGGCGCGAATCCTAATTTTCAAAAAGCCACGTGATATTCATGATCTTCAGTAGTTCTCGACTGATTTTCGGGTGATTTTTCAGTGATTGGCAATGGAATTTCGCAACATTTCGATGACAGGGCGATTGAGTGAAAGAATAAAACCATCAATGATTGATAACCTAGCAAAAGAAAAGTGAAAACGCGGCGAGCGCGCATCACCTAATACAAAAATCAACTTCTCATGTTAAACCCCTCCCGATTTCCTGGGAAACGGGCCAGGGGGAAACCACGAGGAGAAGGCGAGACGAGCCTATTCAAATTCTCCCCTCTTTCAAGGTATTCTGAATATGAAGAGACAGTAGAGAAACGAGGGCGCTGGGCAAAAAAAAAGAGACGGGAGGGAAGGTTGTTTACAGATGGCTCCTTCTTTCTTTTTTCACTAGTTTTAGAGGCGATATCAGATCAAAACAATATATATAGCATTCCAAGTTATCTATTCTTTCGGGGAAGCTGGTGATGAAAAAAAATGAGAAGGGGTTTTTGGTTGGATTGGATGGATCAGATGAGACATGACCGAAAAGTGCAAGTGAAGAACAACAAATTAAACGACGGAGCGATGATCAGAGGTCACCTGTTCCCCAGTTGTAAAATGGGACGAATGGTCCGAATGCGCACTGTTCTGGCAGCTGGCCTCATTACCCAGTCATATTGTGCAATCTTTCCCAATGCGAACAGCTGGAGACGTTCGCATTGTTGCGAACGCCTCCAGCTAAATGCGAACGCCTTCAGGTGTTCGCATTGGGAAAGATTGCACAATATGACTGGGTAATGAGGTCCGCAATGTTTGCAGTGCGTTGCGGGTGAAATTTGAATACAATCGTTTGAAGATTGCGCAAACCAAACAGCAATAGTTGCCATAAACGCATTTATCCGAGCCAATTTTCAATCAACTTCCTTACATGGCTAACTAGCCGAGACTCCACCTCCCCCTTCTGACACAAACGACTAAGTGTCTGGAGCCAATTTTTTGGCTTTACTCGAGTTATAAACACAAAATGAGAAAAGAAATAAGGCAGAGATATTGTAGTCGAATGAATAGGAGAGCAGCAAAAAAAAGAAAATGGGGCAGAGAGAAGAGGTGTGATGAGATGGGGGAAGAAGCGAGGCTTCAACAACCGTAAACTAATCGGAGATGAGAGGAACAGCAGCATGAATTATGGGAAGAAGGAAATTTTGAAAATTTGAAAAGAACGGAATTCGAAGAGAAACAACAAGTAAGGAAACAAAATTCAACAATGACTGGGATGACAATATGAGAAATTACTGAAAGAATTAGGAAAAGCAATGAAAGAAAGCGAGTAAATGAGATGAATAAAAATAGAAAAAGTTAAATTAGAGGATCCTTATTGTTGAATCGTTTGCAAGTAGTTGACAATCTCTGGTGGCACGGCTCTCAACGTATCTGGCACATTTCCGGGTCCACGAACCAACACCGCCTGAGCAAAGTAGGCCTTGTGATTGGTGATAGAGGCGGCGACTTGTGGAGGTTTAGGGGCGTAACTCAGGCGACAGAATGGGTTGACAAACTCTCCCTCCGCGTTGTACATGGATGCTTGCTCTTCTTCTGGAGAGAGAACGGCACGATCCGAGGCTGAGGCGGCTTCAAGAAGCATCGCCGTTTCGTATGACAGTATTCCGTATTGGCCGCTGCAACTATTTAGAGGTCCTAGAGATTTTTCCAAGTAAAACTTACACGAGCTGCTGAGTAGCTTCCGCCAACAAATTGGCCATTCCGATTGCGATAATCCTTTTCTCAGGAGCCGTCGTTGTCTGCTTCAAAGCGGGCATCTCAATACAAACGACCTTCTCGATGAGCATTCCAAACATTCCGGTTTGAATGTTCTCACAAGAACGAACTAGATCCTGAGCGCTTCGGAGAATGGTGAACCGGCACAAAAAGACGATGAAGAGCTTGATGAATTTCGGTGTTTTGGAGGATTGTACTCGTCGGAACATGGTGTTCAAAAGGAATGTCATAGCCTGACCCTCGAAGTGCTCAATAGACGGAAGAATAGCAGCAGCTAACTGGAATCCATATTGATCTAAAGTCTTGGATCCAAGGAGACGTGACAAGTGGTTAAGAAGCAAACTGGAATTCTCCGACACTACCCGTTGAGCATTCACCGATAAAAGCACTTCCAAAACCGAAAGAGCCGCTGGAACATTGGCAGATCGAGCCCAAAGTCGCTCGGAGAGAAGGAACGGTAGGAATGCGGAGAATTGATCAATTGATGCGTTACGAGCGATGCAAGAAGAGACAAGGACTCCGGTAATTTGAAGTGCGTATGGGATGAGATCTTCGATATCTTCACGGAAAATCACTTCAATAAGAGGAAGGAGTTGAGCGTCCAGAGAAGCTCCAATTGTTCTTGTCTGCAAAGAATTTGAGTTTTACCGCTTCATTCTACTAAAAATACCTTGGTAACCAGCACACAAATCGTTTCGAACAAGAAATGAGTGTGTACCGAATCCGCTGGATTTTTCGTTGCACTCTCGATCAACTGGGCAAGTTTTGTGGCAATCGCGTCTGCGTGTCGAATCGTTTCATCATCCAAAATCACAATAATTCTCAGAATCGCCTTGATCAAATATGGAGAGTTCTGTGCCTTCGGATCTTTGTCGAAAGCGGCAACTAGGTTTTGAAGGATCGAAGCAACTGGAAGATTATGCGCAGAGAAGATCTTTTTGGTATCAGCCAGAAGGATTCGTTCAATAGCATAGGCTGCGTATTTATGGAGGATAGGGGTGTTGGAGGAGAGAAGAGCGTCAGAAGCCTTGATTGTAGTCATCAGATGTTCAGGTGCCAGTTGGTTCCGGAAGGTGACAGCGAATCTCAGAGCGTCAGCTTTCAAAATTGGAGTATCGTTGACATTCGAATTGAGATGACTGGCGACTTGTGCAATGAAGAAATCATTGATGTCAATGATTGGATTCGTCGCTGTCACTCCATTTTTAGCTGTCTCAGTTTTCACAGCAATCGCTGTGATCAACGAATACACAATGTCGATTTTGATCCATTCTCCACTGTTGATAAGTATTCCAATGATTTCTTTTAGACATGGGAACATCTTATCCTCAAACCGTCTGCAGAGTCCTCTAGCAAGATCAATTGCTCCTCTTCGCCGAGTGCCTACATCAGTTCCCTCAATATCTCGTTTCATATAATCCAATGGTTCATCTTCGAAAAGCTCCATATCCTGTTGACGAAGCAGCAAGTTTTGGACGCAAACGTTCTCCGCCAATGTTCTCAGCACACCTTCTCCAGTGAAATGACTCTCGTAGTACTGCCTCTGGCTGACCATTGACAAGAACTCCAGCGCCGCACAGACCATCGTATCGTATCGGGTGTCCGGTCCAGTGGTCTCCAGAAGTCTCCAGACTGCTGAGATGATGTCGGGCACGTATGGAGCGATTTCCTCTTCGTATCGTTGAGAATAGAGAGTGAAGATCTCGCAAATCTCGTGCTTCAACTCGTCCAGAGTGGTTGGCTCTCCTGCAGAGGAAGTTTGGGTTGGAGCGTCGATTTGGACGAGTTGGAGGAAGTGTGGCATCCAATCATTGAGGTGGTCCTGTAACACAAAAATGAGCTTTTGATTTTTTGAAATGCATCACACCTCGAAATACTCTGGAATATCCTGAGAACACAGAGAATGGTACACTTTAGCGATCAAATTCAAAACTTTCAGCCATTGAGCGATTTCAGCAGCTCCAAGGTTATCTTTCTGCTGACACACCTCCATCATATTGCGGAGAAGAAGCGTCAGTGGTTCTTGTGTCTGAAAATCCATTTTCAACAAATGAAGTAATGCTTTGACCACTTACGCTTTGCAAACACTTCGCCAGCTCCTTCCACAACTCGGTCGATTTGGATTGATACCTGAATTTGCGGAAGATTTGATCCATTGAAGCTAACGAGGCGACCAAATGATTCAGATCGGATCCGGTTAGGAATTTCGATAGATATGGTACCAACTCCGGCCATTTCTCGGGAAAATCACGTTGAGCAATCAAATAGAGAGCATTCGAAAGGATCTCCTGGACATTTGATTTCGTGTTGAACATTGCTTCAAGAAGCATGTTTCTGAATTGCTCCTCGTCTTCTTGACTCATTTCTACTTCTGGCGCTGGACCCTACAAAAATTATATTTTATGTATTGAAGTTTCCAGTTGTTTTCGCTTTATTTTTTCAATATGTTACGAACATACCCAATTTCTTTTCACGAAATTTTTGAGGGCAACAGCGGCGGCCATTCTTATCTGAGGAGCGATTTGTTGTTGCTCATTGACGACGAGCTGCAGAATTTGAATGATGAATCCCGGGGATGATTGTAATGTTCTCAAAGATTCCTCTCCACGCTTCCGGATCGCCGCATTCGGCTCGAGGGTCTCTTGAAGAGCCGCTCCAATTTGTTCCATCTGGAAAAACCAAATTTAGGTTGGCAGCGTTTTGGGTAGGGTTTTAGATTGGGAAATCGACAAAAATCGATAAATTATGTTGGTTAGATTGTAACTAAATATAACAATAGCGCCTTTTAATGAAAATGAATCAAGTTTTCGCGGCATTTCGAACGCTGAAAAGTAATTTTGAATTCCAAATGTCTGCAATTTGCATCCGCGGTGATTGCGTATTCGCGCATTTAACCTGACGAGCAGAACTCCGCAGTGGTTTTCTGATCTTTTGATTAACTTTTTAGCAGATTTCCAGTGAAGATAAAGAAATTTTTACAGATTCTATCTCGAAAATGGGTGTTGGAGCAAAGAAAAATGCTCAAAAGCAGAAAAAAGTCAATCCGTTCGAGCTGAAATTCAATAAATCCAAACATGATGTGAGTTTTGGTGTGAAATTGCTAAATTGAAAAAAAGATTTATTCAAAATGAATTTCAAAAAATCTAAATCTTTTTTCTCGTCCTATTCTCCATTTTCCAGATCCTCGGCCGTAAAAAAGGAGCGCAAGTCGGTGCACCCACCGCATCCCGTAAACGTGCACATGAACAACGTGAAAAGACTTTGGGAGTAGAGTATGACCGAAAGAATAAGATCAGTAAAATTGTGGATAAACGGTTGGGAGAACGAGATGATAAGACCGAAGAGGAGAAAGGAGCCATGAGATTCACAGAGGAACGTGTCAAAAATTATAAAAGAGCATCGAAATTCAATTTGGCCGATGAGAATCCTTTTGGTGATGGAGAGGAAGAAGAAATACTCACACACAAAGGAAAATCGCTGTCCGACATTGAGAAATACGACAAGTCAATGATCTCCGACTCGGATGACGACGATGAGCCAGGAAATTTGGGATCGCATATGGTGAAAGTGGCTCATTTCGGTGGTGGAGAGAAGACTGCTGAGGAGCATGTGAGAGAGAAAATCAGTCGAGACGATATGATTTCGAATTTGATTGCAAAGACAAAGCTGGCAAGACATGAGAAGCAGTTGCAGAAAGATGAGTTGGTAAAGAGATATTTTAATGTTGTGGGTTAACAAATTTATGTTTCAGGAGTTGATGACCGACTCCTTAGATGCCAAGTATCAAGCATTGATGGCAAAAATGAAATCCAACTTCCGACCATCCGGAAGACAGCAGCTGGAGAAGGATGACTATGATAAATTGGTGAGTTCAGGTTTTTGGAGTAGCTATTTCTTATTCTCCTATATCTGCATTTCCAGACTATCACTCTAAAAACCGAAGCGGACGCGCGTGCCACTCCAGCCGACCGTAAACTCTCCGAAGAAGAGGAAGCTCTCAAAGAAAAGGAACGCCTCGACTCCCTCGAAGCCGCCCGTATCTCGAAAACCAATGCTGATCTCAACTCGAAATCCCATTTATCAGCTGATGCTGACGTGGATATCGATGCAGGATCCAAAGCGGATTGGAAGAAATTGAACGCTAAAAAGGCTAGATTCGAGCTGAAATTCGACGATGAAGGTGACATGATCGATGAGGATTCAGTAGAAAAGGTGTCGATTTTGAAGAAGAAAATCAATGAGGATGAATCGGATGATGAGAGTATGGAGGATGAGTTTGAGGATGAAGAAGAAGATTTGGATGATTTGATGGAGGATGAGGATGAGTTGGAAGACGATTCAGAAGACGAGATTGAAGAGAAACCAGCCAAAAAATCAAAGAAAACAGTGCAAAAATCTGCAGAAGATGTTCCATTCACATTCGAGATGCCGAAAAACTACAAAAAGTTCTGTGCACTTCTAGAACAGTACTCAAAATCAATGGATTTAGTGTTGGAAAGACTTGTGAAATGTCATCATCCGAGTCTGAAAGAGGGCAATAAGAAGAGGTTGAATAAGCTGTTTTTGATGTGTTTGAGGTGGTTCGATGATATGGCAAAGGAGGAATTGAAGGAGCAAACTATCAAAGAAATGAATTTGGCTCAGCAGACTATGCATGGATTGATGAAGTTCGACATCCAATACGGCGTCCGTTGTGTCCGTGCTCTCATCCGTCAGCACTGGAAGGCTCGTCAGGACAAGGAGAGTAAATCTCCTGCCTCATTCGGTCTCATCTCTGCAGTTCGCTTAGTTTCTGGCCTCTTCCCAGTCGGTGATAGCTGGCATCCGGTAGTGGTTCCAGCTTTCTTCTTGGCTACAGAGGCACTTTGTGCCGCGAAAATTCCGAGTTTGAATGCGTTGGCAAAGCAGATTCAGCTGGCCAATGCGATTGTGGAGTATGTGGCAGAGTCGAAGAGGTATTAACTAGGCAAATACTCAGATGCTAGTATTTTTTAAAAACTATTTCTCAGTTGCTAGGATTTGCCATTCTGCTAGAGTGGATTTGTTGCTTTTTGACGTTTTCTCATATGCTATACCCAAAAATTATTGGGTGACTCAGTTGATAGTAACATGAATCATTTGCTTTGGAATAGCGAAAGAATAATATATAGCAAATGATTCATGTTTTTAGCAAATGAGAAAAGGCAAAAGATCTGCTAGCAACTGAGTATTTGCCGATTATTTGTAAAAAATGGGTTAAAACTTTTATTTTTCAGATACGTGCCCGAGCTTGTTGCCTTTGCCAGAAGTGCTCTTCTCCTGGCTACTGTCGAGAAGCCGGAGAAGTTCTCAACGAACGGATTCCCAATTTCAAAACCACACTCGGAAATGTTGTGTGTCAAGGAGAAGTTCACCGGACCCTTACTTCCACTCTCATTGAGCTCTATTTTCAACGACACTCCAGTCTGTTCCACTGATCCCATCACCCAAGTCACCGTGCTCCGTGCTTTGATCTCTCTTGTTCAACACCTTCGTGTTATGTACTCGAATCAGAGTGAGACGTACAATATCGTCTTTGAGCCATTCCTCAAAACCTTGTCGGCTATTAATTCTGAATTCCTTCCAAATGAAGTGAAAGAAGAGCTTGAAACCCTGAAAGCATCCATGAAGGCTGAAATTGGAGCGAAACGTCGTCTGGTGCATCTTTCATTAATAAAGACCGAGAAGAGCATGTTGAAGATGTTGGAGCCACGATTCGAATGGGACTTTGATCCAGAACGGCCGCACAAGGGACCAAAGGATGATAAGAAGAAGTTGACGAAGAATTTGAGAAATGAGCAGAGAGGAGCTATCAAGGAGTTGAGAAAGGATACGGCGTTCTTGGCCAGAAAACAAATGGCAAATGTTAAATCAAAGGATCGGGCGAGAATTGCGGCGACGAAGAGGGTGATGGGTGGATTGATGCAACAACAGGGAGAATGGAATAAGGAGAAGAGAACGAATGAAGTGGAGAAGAAGAAGACCAAGAAATGAAATTGATTTTTCGATTTTTAGGTTCACTTTTTAATCCGCTATTTCCCCTTCTTTTACTATTCAATTTCCGGGCTTTTCCCACACACATTTCCTGACAAAAATTGTTACTCTTTTTATAACTCAAAATGTTTTTGTTCTTGTTATCTTCTTTTGTTGTTGCTGTTAACTGCTGTTAAAACTATTTTTCGTTTTATATAAAAAATTTAAAAGTTTAGGCGCAGATTTTTTTTATTCTTTGAAAACGCATTATTCGTTCATTTTTATATTTTTTCTTCAATGTGAAAACTAAAGAATACAAGGAGTATTCACATAACTCCAGTCAATTAGGGAAAAGAAAATGATCCCAATTTTCTATTCTTCTCTTATTTTCCTCCGAATAAATTATAATTTGTCTGACAGCTTTTATTCATCATTAACCTCCTCTCCAAATGTATTCCATCTTGCTCATTTTCTATTCCGATTACGCACATTTGTTCGCTTCGCCTTCCATTAAATAACATTGCATTTATCATTCTCCACCCTTTTCCGGCCTACTTTGGGATTCGTTGCCATGGAGTCGTATCTCTTTTCCTCTCTTCTCTAGAGCATCCTCTAACTCCCAAATATCCATCATTTTAATAACACGCAATCCGGCTTTGCGTGCTTATGTGTGTCTAGAGCTGGACTGGCTTTCAGTGTGTTCATTCAGAAGGCGTATTGCTGGATGTTCGATTTTTCTTGAATCTTTTTCGTTCTGAATTTTTGTTCAGCTTGTTTTTCCGTCAATTTTATTCAAAAAATGTACCGGCAAAACTGTTTTTGCGAAAAAATCAGAGAAAAATCCGGAAAAATATTGATTAAAAATGTTTAATTTTTAAGTAAATTTTTTAATTTTTCGCCCTCTGAAATTTCGGAAAAAATGAGGTTTTTCCAGATATTTGAAAGGATTTTTGACACCTCCTTGATTATAATCAGACTGTTTCTCTACTTCATTCTTCTCTAATTTCCAGAAATGTCCGCCTCAACACCACCGGAAGAAGTAAAACAGTCGCCTCTATTCGAGGCGATAAGCAAAAACGAAACCGAAAAAGCGTTAGAGTTACTGAAGACGAAAGAGCAGGCAAAGGAGCGGGATGCCAGTGGAATGAGTGTTCTCGCTTCGGCAGCTTACCGGGGGAACCTAACTTTGGTGGAAAAAGCCATCGAATTGGGATGTGATGTGAACGAAAAAACCGAGGATACTCTTTACACTCCATTGATGTTCGCGGCTTTGTCAGGTATTCAGATGAACAGTTCCATGTAAATGTAGCCCTTCCTTCCCAGGCGCACAAGACGTCTGTCGCCTTCTGATGGACTCAGGAGCCCGTATGTATTGTGTGAATTCAATCGGTAAAACCGCGTCGGAACTCGCCGCTTTTGTTAGTCATCACGAGTGTGTGGCTATCATTAATAATCATATTTCAATCGAGCTGGTGGAAGAGTTCTTGCGACCAAAAGTGAATGGAGAATATGTTGGAGAAGAGGTGTATCCGGATGAACTTCTTCATTTTATTCACTCTTTGTGTGGTTCACATGAAGTGCATCCAGTCAAGATTATATTCAGATTCAGTAAATATCCGGATTCGTTGAAGTATAAGAAGAAGGTGATTATTTAGGTTTTTTTGAAAAGTTGAACTAGTTTGATCCAGTCGATTTGACCGAAAACTTTCAAATCAGAATTTCGGTACTATGGATTTTTCGGAATATCGTCGGATTTTGTAATTTTTGAATTTTCGAATTCCTTCCGAAACGTTCGAATTTTCAACAATTTTTGAATTAGCGCCAATCCTTTCGACATTTTGAATTCCCTCCGAGACTTCCGAATTTTCCGAATCCGCGCTAAACTTTCGGTTTTAACTCCCTCAAAAACATTCCAAGCCCATTAAAATTTTTGAATCTCCGCCGAATCTTTCTTACTTTCAAATTCCCGCCAAATCTTTCGAATTTTCGAATCCCCGCCAAATTTTTCGAAATTTTGAACTCCCTCCGAAACGTGTGAATTTTGAAATTTCTTGGATTTTTTGAATTTTTGAATTCCCGCAAAATCTTTCTGAATCTCGAATTCACCCCAAATCTTCCGATTGTTCGAATCCCTGCCAAAACATATGGTTTTTTTCCCGCCGAATCTTTCTAGCTTTTGAATTAACTCCAAAACGTTCGAATTTCCGAGTTACTGTAAAAGTAATGAAGTTCCAGCAAGGAATTTTATTATTTTCACAGTACTGCCAAAGATTTTTTGAATTTTTGAATCCCCGCTCAAATTATTGTGTGTTATCAGAATGCTCTGGAGTACTGTAATTACCGTAGTCTTACAGTAATCCCCAGCATTTTTTGTATACTGTTGTGGTCCCGGGAACAACTGACTGGGAACTCTGAACCCTTTATCTAAATATGGTGGTTACTGTAGTCACAGTAAGCCTACAGCAATCCTGAGCCCTACATGCCAGATATAACCCCCAACAAAAAATTTTTCTCAAGCATTGGACACACAGACACACAGACAGAGCCTGCCTCTCATTTAGCAAAATCAAAATACCATATTGTGATTGCTGATACGTACTAGGACAATTCAGCTACTGCTAATTTCCAGATTCTCTACGTCATCGATCGTGTCTTCGAACGTCAACTCCGTTGCAAAGAGTCCAATGAAATCATGTCTCTGAAGCTATGGCTCATCCTGTTTTTCATGAGAGAAACCTCGAAATACGTGGAATCCAACAAGGATAAAACACCCGAAGAGGCCTCCCTTCACTATGCGAAAATCATCTCTCAATGGCAAGAAGGAGACGAAATTCGACGTGGATTGGATGTTCTTCTGAGGAATGCGGTCGCTTCGTTCCCATATAAACACTCATTGTTACATGACACACTCGAAAAAGCATTGAGAAAGACGCCAATCGGACAGAGACCTTCTGCTTACGAGTACATTATTCAGTCACTTTTCGGACAGCGGATCGTTGCGGTTTGCAAGTTCTGTTCGGTTTGTGGACATCCTGGCGCCAAGAAGAGATGCCCGACGTGCAAAGTAAGATTGTTTATGGCTACGGGTTCTCAGCAGCTATTGTCTCATTTGCTACCGAGTGATCAAGTACTGTGTAGGAGGATGAAAATTGGAAAATTAGCACCTGATCAACTAGTAGCATTTGAGAAAGTGGCAGTAGATTCAATAGCAGTTGAGTATCGATCTAGACAGTAATTCTCAACTGCTACGCTATTATCTCAAGTGCTACAATTTCTATTATGGCTCATATGCTATAGGTGGAGTGCTATTAAACTGTCTCAACTACTAGGGCTTTTGTCTCAAGTCATAGCACATGAGACAAAAGTCATAGCATTTGAAACACCAAAAGTGGCGAAAATAGTGTTTGACCTATAGCACAAGAGCCGAAATAGCACTTGAGCACATCCCGCATAGCATTTGAGAGATAGCACTTGAGTATCAACCAAACAAGTCAGTCTCAACTGCTATAAAATATACTGCTACTGTCTCAAACGTTACGGGATGATCAAGTGCGATTCTGGATTATTTGCTATAGATCAAGTGATATCTTTCCAATGTTCATTGGTTCAACTACTATGACTTTTGTCTCAAGTGCTATTTTTGATATACTTCTACCTTTGAGAAATAGCAATTGAGACATTGAAAAAGGGGCTAAAAGCAGTTTATCGATAGCACATGAGCCAAAAAAATACTTGATACCCAGTAGCAGTTGATAAAATAGCTGTCGATTTCATAGCAGTTGAGTATTTTCAATTCCCATCTAATCTCGTTTCAGCTCGCCTACTGTTCCCAAGAATGCCAAAAATTCGATTGGCCAATCCACAAAAAAGTGTGCTCATCTTTGAAAGGAAACCAGGAGATTTCCGCAGAGGACAACATGTCATTGGATGACCTTCAAGCACAAATTTCACAAATCGATGCTTAACAATTTTGATCTCTTTTTTAATAATTGCCATATTTACTCGAATTCCATCTATTAACTAGTCTATCCCCAAAAATATGTATGCTAGTCCTTTAACTGCTAAGTATCTCTTCTGCTATTTCTCTACTGCTATTGGAGTGATAAACTGCTATACTTGGCTCTTCTGCTATGGATCAACTGCTATAGCCATATAGCCAAAACAGTTTATCAATAGCAGAAGAGCCAAATATAGCAGTTGAGACACTAGCAGTTAAAAAATAGCAGTTGAGAAATAGCAGTAGAGATACATAGCAGTTGAGTATTTGCCCCTTTATCGCATCCTGTAAATTCATTCTTGCATCTTATGAAAATTATCCCATTCCTTATCATATCTAAATGCCATTTAGTGCAATATTTCAAATTGCAAGTACTTAGTGGTTGTAAAAAGCGAAGAGACCTTGAAAATGGGAATAATTGATGATATGTCAGTTACGTCACTCTGTCTTTTTTAGATCCACCGATACAGATAACGAAGAGTACTTTACTTAGTCATCAATCAATCATTTGCTACTTTGTTTCTTTAGATTCCACTTTTTTTTTACTCATCTACTATTGTGGATCAATTGCTATTGGGAATCATTTGCTATTGTGGATCATTTTCTATAGGAATTTGCTCAGTTGCTGTTTTTGTCTCATTTGCTATTGTGAATTGTTTGCTATTTTCGAAAAAAAATTCTTGAGATCATTTGCTAGCAAATTAGAAAACTGATAGCAAATGATCTCACGCTTTCTTGTTTTTCGAAAATAGCGAATGAGCAACTTCCAATAGCAAAAGATCCCCAATAGGAAGTGAGACAAAAATAGCGACTGAGCAACTTTCTATAACAAATAATCCACCATAGCAAGTGAGACAAAATAGCAAGTGATCCACAATAGTAAATGATTCACGATAGCAAATGATATGGACTTCTGACGAATTTTCCCGAGTTCCCCTCCCTCCCTAAAAAGTAAAAACTAAACGACATCGTTAGGAAATCTAAGACCGTTTTCGTACTCTTTCTAATTAGCCAAATTTTCTCTCCAATTTCTCTCTTCTTTTTTCGCTTTCTCTCTCAATTTTCAATGTGTTGTTGCAACACTGTTTTCATGGTCATTATTTCTTCTTCTTCTCGTATCGTGTTGAAAAAAGTTGATGCTATTTTGCTTATTTTTCTGTGAAGAGCATTCATATAAGGGAAGTACTTAGAATTTCCTATAAAGTTACAATTTTTATATTTGTCGGAAAGTACATTTTTGAATAGATCCACGGGGTCCAGACATCACAGTACACTAAGTTTCCCCATTCTAGGTCTAAAAACGCGACATAGAAGTGATTTTCTAGAAAAAATCGAAGGAGACTTTTCAATGTAAGTTACCTAACTTTACTCGATGGTGTAAAAATCTCACCTACATTTTATGTAGTGCCAGGCTTCCATTAAGAATGTACTGGCTGAAACTTGGAGACCCTATATCTGGTTAACACTCTAGTGCTATGAGACTCTTGTACTATATCTCAAGTGCTATGATGTGATCTTGCTATCTGCTAATTTGCCAAAATTTGGCTCTTGTGCTGTAGATCAAGTGCTAGTTTCGAGACTTCTAATGTCTCATGTGCTACGAAATTTGTCTTAGGTCATAGCGTATTTCCATGAAATTCCAAGCTTTTGTGAAACAAAATTCCGACTATGGCATTTCAATCAAAGAATTTCGGACCCTAGCTCCAAACGGAATTCTCCTAAGTAATACTTTCGAAAAAAAAGTGAAAAAATGGGATCTCGATGTTCCGATAATTTACAAAATAAATTTTTTTTTTCCCGAAAACTCCACAACTTCGAAACTTGGAATGTTCCAAAAACAATTTTTTGAAGATTCGAAAGATGTAATATTCCGAGATTCTGAATTTCCAAGAATTCAAATATCGGAATGTTTCGCAAATCCCGAAAATTCCAAACTTCAAAACTAGAACATTTCAGAGTGCCGAAATTTCGAAAATTGAAAATTCTGACAAATTCTGAAAATTCGGAAACAAGAAAATCCCTATTCCCTTTTTCTGACCAATATAAGAACATTTTGAACTCTATTGGTAAGTTCAAGTTTCTTTGGTTGATCACCCTTGTCATACCATCCTTTCTCACTTGTTCCGTCAACTTTACTGTTTCACTTTTTTGCAACGTCTTTCCGCTGCAAAACTGCAAAACCCAAGTTTCAACAGCTCGCGACAATAAAAAATCCTTTTTCATGAAGAATTCTGTTTATGGTTTCGGAACGACCTGTATGACCGATGTTGAAAAACTAGGTTTCACATAAGTTGAAGGTTTTCGGACACTTTCAAAATTTTTGAAATATTTTTCCAAAATATTTGCCCATCGCCGCCTAATCACCCCAGCTGAACCCACCACCTCAATGAGCAACAAACATTGTCTCCGAAAAACAAAAAAAATATTTTTTCTGTCTCTCTCTCTCTCTCTCTCTCTCTCTCTCTCTCTCTTTTCCTCATTTTTCTATTATTGACTCAAATTGAGAGAAAAAGAGAGAGAGAAAAGAGAAAAGGAAAGAGCTTGTTCTTCGTGACTCGGCACTTATCTTTTATCACTACTCAACACACTCACTCCCCTCACTCTTCCATTCTTTTACGCTTTTTACGAATTTGTGGACATTTTTTTTAGAACTAGTTGATGAAAAGCGGTTGTTCATAGTATTAGAATGTGCGGAATCTGAAAGTGCTACCGTCAATTCTGTACTCATTCCCTTTCATACAGACTGGCATAATATCTCGGTCGCCTTTGATGCTATCAAAAAAGTTTTAACTAGTAAAATGTTTAAAATACTTTGCTTAATATTTATTCAATTGACTACTTTTTGATAGCTTCAAAGGCAACCGAGATATATTGCTCTAAACTTGACATACTGGGTGAGCCTCTATTATGGTATGAATTTTTGCTCCGAATTCCTTCAAAGTTAGGTTTTCGAAATCAATATATCCTAGACGTATTGGTTCCTAACACTTCTAAAAATATCTAAAATTCCATCTACACCTGATCATTAAAATTATCATCATTCTCTTTTTTCTTGCTCCGCCCGTCGGGAAACAAAAGCAAACTGTGCTCCCTCCCTCCGTCCCTCCCCTGTCTATGTGTATACTCCACGGAGAGAGCTCTTTTCTCTTTTCTTTCGACTCTTTCTGTGTGTGTGCTCCAGAGAGCAGGCTTGTGCTCATTTCGACAAAAATCCTATCGAGCAGAGCACTCCTCGAATGTCGTGACTTTTTCACTCTCTCTCTCGTTTTTTTCCTCCAATTCTTTTTGATTTTTTTTGTTGAACAGGTGGAATTTGTAGTTTTATATAATATGCTAGGATTGAGTTCGGAATGATGAGAAGAGAAGTTTTTTAAATTACTGTAGCATCTAGGTTTTGTTTGGAAGCTGCAGAAAAAAAAACCAAAAACGGTGAAGCTGCAATTTAGGCATGCTGTATGTTCAAAGTGGCATAACTCGGTTGCCTTTAGAGCTATCGAAAAGTAATTAACTGAAGAAATGTTTAGCACAAAATTTCAAAATATTCATCAGTTGAAAGTGTTTTGATAGCTCCAAAGGCAACTGAGATATGCTGCTCTGAACTTGGGCCTGCCTCAATTATAGGGTTAGTCCACAAGGTACTATATTTTCGGAGCAGCATTTCTCAGTTGCTTTTAGAGTTATCAAAAAGTGATTAACTGAAGAAATGTTTAACACAAAATTTCAAAAGTTTTACCAGTTGAAAGTTTTTTGATATCTCTAAAGACAACTGAGATATGCAGCTCTGAACATGGGCCTTAGTTACAGGGTTGGTCCACCAGGTACTGAATTTTCAGAGCAGAATATCTCAGTTACCTTTAAAGCTATCAAAAAGTGATCAACTGAAAAAATGTTTAACTAATTATTTTCAACATTTTACTAGTTAACAACTTTGTGATAGCTCTAAAGACAACTGAGATATGCTGCTCTGAACATACAGTGTGTCTGAATCCTCGAACTCAATTTTCAACTGCTATGACTTTTGTCTCAAGTGCTATTTCTCAGGGGCAATAGCACATGAAAAGAAGCTTTTGATCTATAGCGCATGAGGCAAAAAAGCAATTGATCACCCAGTAGCACTTCAGTGTAGATGAAGCTTCTGGTTATCAGCCTTATCCATATAATATTTGGGACCGCCTGAAAAACCTGAATTTAGACTTCTGCATTTTGACGTTTCCATGGTAGTTACTCAACTGCTAGTGATCAAGTTCTATTGTCTCATGAGCTATTCTAGCTCATGTGCTATGGATCAGGTGCTATTTCGCCAATTTTTCGTCCCTGGTGCTATGATTAGCATTCAATTTTATAGCACGCGAGACAATAGTCATAGCACATGAGACTTGGCGAAAATAGCAATTGATCTATAGCACAAGGGCCAAATTTTCAGAAAATTGACACATAGCACAAGATCACCCCCCCCCCCCCCCCATAGCACTTGAGTATTTTTAGTTACCTCCATCCCATTTCTCATCCAGAAAATCCTAATTCCTCAGAATCCATCTACTTCCGAAATTAGTACATATCCAATAAATTCTGCTGCTTTCTCTCTTCCCGGATGACCTCAATTCCCCTTCTTCCGTTTATTTCCCGCTATCATCCGTTATCATTCAAAGGAATTCAGGTCACCCCTCCCGAGATTCCACGTGTCCTCTCTTCTTCGGGTATCTTCTTCTTCTCATCTCCACTCTCTTCTGATACTATCTATTCCCCCAGAATGACCTCGAAGAAAGACTATCTCGAGACAGGATCGCCTAACGGTCCTACGAGGGAGGGGGGCGGAGTCTCTCTGCCCAACCCATTTTGTCCCGCCCGTCTTCTCCTCGTACGCCTTCGACCGACACAGTTTGTATGTGTTGTATTACATGCCCGGTGTGGTGATCTGTTCTCTATTTTGTTTTTTTGGCTACTATTATTCCTTTCGTAAGTTTCCACACATAGATATGGTTCCGAACTTTGGTGATTCAGTTTTAATGATTGACGATTTACCGTTTTCTTCATAAAGCTAGGTTACCAAAGCTCGGCGCTTCATGTCTCATCTTTTTCTTTTTTTTCAAATTTTCTCTATTCCATAAGACTTAGCCTTCTAAAAATTTTAGGCCAAGCCTTAAAGGCGCAGGCCCTTTGAAGAAATAGGAAAAGGCAATTCGATTGTATCACAAGATCGACGTGCCCGAATCGATGGGTAAATGGAAAAACATGTAGGTCATGCGCGGACTGAGAGTTACCCGATAGATTGAACATTTGAGAGAGATAGAAAAAGAAGAGATTGACGGATGTTGATGGGTGATTTGATAAAAAAGGATGGGTTACTTTAAGGGGAGTACGGTAGGAAATATTGTTACATAAATCTTGTAACTTAGGCACTTGGAAGCAGTATATCTCGGTTGTCTCTAAAGCTATGAAAAAGTGGTCAACTAGAAAAATGTTTAAAATGGATTGCTCAACATTTCTTTAGTTGACCGTTTTTTGGTAGCTCTAAAAGCAACTGAGATATGCTGCTCTGAACATGTAGAACTCGGTTAACTAACCCCGTAATTAAGGGCCATGTTCATGTAGCAGCATATCTCGGTTGCCTTAAGAGCTATCAAAAAGTGATAAACTAGCAAAACATGTGACATTTTTAGATTAATATTTCTTCAGTTGACAACTTTTTGATAGCTTTCAAGGCAACTGAGATTTGCTGCTCTGAAGATAAAAAAAACTAGGTGTGCCTAAGCAACAAGATTAACGGTAACTGAATTCGCGCTGTTCTGAATCGTCTTGGTGGAATGAGTTCAGCAATAAAAAATCAACTGGGAAGCGGTCTCTTAGGCTAAAAATAATGACAAGCCATCAGAGAAAACGTGGAGTTCGACGCTCAAAGGTGGTAAGAACCTGAAAATGACCTATAACTTCAAATGAACATATTTCCCCATACTTATGAAAACACATAATAACCGGGAGTCCGGATGCAATAAAAAAGGGTTTATTTTGAAAATGTTATATTACACCGTCTAAAATAAGACACTCAATATAAGTCCGAAGCACTAAATTTAATCATTTTTCTCAATTTTTCAAATATCGCGGTAAAGCTCAGGACCTTCGTGCCGGGCGGAGCGCGGAACGGCCCATCTCCATTATATCCGAGAATGCTGTTGTGTATCTAAATTTTCGATACGATTGCGGTTTTTATACTGGTATATACTCGTAATAATATCCGAGTTTTTCAATCTGAAATACGCATTGAGAATAGTGTCATGTCTAAAATATAACTTTTCATGATGGCTGATTTTTTTCCTAAAATCCAACATTTAAAAATGTTATGAAAGTGAGCGGCATTCAGCTTTGATGTTGGTTTTTCTGGAATTTGATTGTAATTGCAAAAAGCCAATCTATCATAAGTACATTTTCCAGACCCACTCAACGAATTATATATTAATTTGTTTTATTTCCAAAATTTTTCGAAATTTAATCAATCACCCAAAACAACCTACATATATAAGCGTGCTAAGCTTATTAGTTTTGTCTCCTTGCAGCATGTCCATACATAATAGACTTGTTAGCACTATAATCCCATATAGAACTTTGAACTCTTGCAAATCTAGACAAATCTCTTTATTTCAAAACTAAAACAAAAAATTGAAATTTTTTGGCACCTGTCTCCTCTGCAACCGTTCCTCTGATTTGTTTCTCTTTTTTTCGTCCTGCTGCCTGGTTAAAATGAAATTTCAACCAGACAGAGAGACAGAGTGTATAGTGTCATAAAGGAATGCAACACACAAGCGCTGTCATTAGAGAACAAAGAATCGAGAAGAGACGCAGACAGTCCCTCCTGGTGGTGAAAAAGCCCATTACTGTAAAACATGCAACGGCATTGTTGGTGGAAGAGGAGGAGGAGGGAAACGAAGAAAGACATGTTGTATACTAATTTATGAAATTTTTGAACTTCGAAGGCATTGAAACTTTGTGGAGAAAAGGATAATTTTTCACTGGTACTGGCTATCAGAGTTTAGGCAAATGCGCTCCACTGAAATTGCGCGGCGATTTGAATTTCGGTATTCGCTGCGAAGCATATTATCACAAAGTGTCAATTTTATGCAAGCGCGCTCTACCGCATTGCGCGGTAATTCAATTTTAATCTAATAAGTCATATCGCTATACGTAGCTTAATATTTCGGAAAAACTTAGTTTTTTTCGTAATTTTTTTCTGAAAACTAGACTGTTCCTGATCAATTTTAGAGTATTTGATGAAAATAACAAAAACAAATTTTTTTTTGAAAAATCTTTTTTTTTCTCATAAAATTGTTTCGAAAATGAACATTTTGTGCTTTTCTTTCTGTTTTGTGTCAAAAATAATTCAAGCTCTTCCTCAGAAAAAATGAATAAATATTCGTTGAAAATCGATGAAAGTCGATAAAAAATTTTAAAATGTGGAAATTTCTTACGGTAGGAATTAAATTTATACTGTAGTTTTCGTGGTGAGATATCGGGGGCCGTCAAGGCTTAATATTTCGAAAAAAACCTAGTTTTTCAATCGATTTTTGAATTTTTTTTTTAAAAAACGAGACTTCCTCCGATAAATAAAAAAAATTTTGATGGAAAAAAAATTGAAAAAAAAAAATATTTTTTCGAAAAATCGATTTTTTTGGGTAACTGGGAGTTTTCAGGCATAAAATTTTGTGAAAAATGAGAATTTTTTGCTTTTTTTACTGTTTTCGGTCAAAAGCAAACTTAAAATTATCAAAATTTCGAATTTTCTCCAAAAATCGGGATATTCTCAGCAGAGCGCGTTTGATTAAAATGGACTCCAAAACTACCGTATCTCGTCAAAGAATCATCGATCATAAATCTCTAATAAAACACTCCTTTGTCTTCACTAAAAACTTATCAAGTTCTCCATCCATTCTTCCTCTTCAATTCATGTCCTCGCTGTCAATTGATATCATGTCAAACATTTCTCTGCGTCTCTTCATTCACTACACTATTTTTATTTGATTAGAAAAGAAAGAAAGAAGAAGTTCAATTGTTTCATCAATATCACATCACAAATTGTCCAAAGCGTCGCGCAAATCGCCAATGATATCGGACACATTCTCCAGGCCAACACTGCAAAAAAAAGAAAGAGAATTTGAATGAAACAGGACATAAATTCAAAGATAATTTGAGAAAAGTGACAAAGAAAACAGATATTCTAGAATCAGGCCGCCCATATTCTGAGGATTAGTGTATCAAGACAATTTTTTAGCTCTAACAACTCTAGTAAACCGTGCTCCGGGTATTCTAGATTTTCGGAGACTTATGGAAATTCCCAGAACCTCAAAAAGAATACCCGGGACTCATGAATCAGACAGACAACTCTGAAGATATCAGAGGGCTCATAAAAACCCGGGATCCAGAAAAAAAACGACCGGGACCTTGAAAAAATATGCGAGACCGCAAGAAAAACCCAGGACTCCGAAAAAATACCAGCGGCCCAAAAAAAAAATAACCGGACCCAAGAATAATTTCCGAAACCCCAAAAAAAATGCCGGGACCTTGAAAAAGTACTAGGAACCGCAAGCAAAAACCCGGGAAAAAAACACCCGGACCTCAAAATAATATCGGGAGCTCCAAAAAATAACCGGGACCAAAGGACGCCGTTTGAATTCCGAAAAATATCGGGATCTCAGGAAATTTTTCCAGGACTAAAAAATATTTTTTTCAGATTCGTCCGACTCGATTTTCCCCTCTAAAAAAACTTTTCTGTGTTTCAAAAGCCAATTTTAATGGTGACTCTATTAATCTAACATGGAATTGCCTAAAACATCACTATTAGAACAGGCTTATGAAACACACGGTCCAGGCGACCATATTTGGAGCAAAAATAAATTTGGACAAGACTCGGGAAGTACTTTTTGAGCCCCAACTGTTTTTTCGGAATCTGAAAGACGTCTTATGGCTAAATCTTGAATCACGGATATTGTTTCAGAGTTCCGGATGTTTCCATGTGTCCAAAAAAATAAATATCCTGGAAGCGGACGGATTAATGCCATTTCTAGTGTATCAGTTTATAATTGTACTTCAAACTCGAATTTCTGACTTAATACCACCTGCTATTCCCCTCCCCATTTTTCAAGTTTGAAACCTCATCCCACCTGAATCTCAACAATCCTGGCGCCACATCTGGTCTTCGCTCATCTCGAATTTCCTCTTTTCCATGAGTCATTGTCAATGGATGCTCGATCAAGGACTCAGTACCTCCCAGAGAAACTGCATGGGTGATCAGTTTGACAGTCTGGAATGTAATACGCTCTTTTGATACAGTAAACTTTTGGAATATGCGCTCTATTGAGCACACTTACCTCGACCAACTTGATGGCATTTTCAGCAGTGCCAACATCAAAAGCAATCATTCCGGAGAATTGTTTCATGACTTGTTTCGCATATTTATGTTGTGGATGAGAGGGCAGTCCCGGATAGAAGACACGTGTCACTTTCGGATGACTCTCCAGAAACTCGGCTGTTTTTTGAGCATTCTCTGAGATACGATCCACACGGAGAGCCAGAGTTTTGAGGCCACGTGTTACCAGGGAGGCGTCGAATGGGGACTGAAAATTGCGCGCCAATAGAAAGTTGTTGGGTAGATCAAAATAATTTTTTCGGCGTGGGTCTATGGCTCCTAGGGTTTGGCAGAGTTTGGGGATTTATTATGGGTTCGCAGCTCCGCAAGTACTGCTCACCTGCGGAGTGGAGTGTCTTAGCGGCTCATGGCACTACAAACCCATAATAGGATACTCAAAACATAAAAAATTCTAAAACTGAACCACTAACCAACGAGCTGCCAGTAGTGAACTGTTGCAATTTCAGCTTCTTCCAATGCTCGTAGTTCGCTACAGTAACCACTCCGGCAATCACATCACTGTGTCCACCGATGTATTTTGAGCTGAAAATCAGACTAGTTTCTGTCTAGAAAACGGTTATTACCAGCTATGAATACTGACATCGGCTCCAAGTTTCAGGGGTTGAATGTTGATTGGGGAGGCAAACGTGGCGTCGATGGCAGTGGGGATCTGGAAGTTGAGAGGCATTCTATGAGAGAATTCAGAAAAGGGTCGTTATGCCGGTGGCTTTTGCATTTTTCTAAAAGAAAAGTGCTTGGAATCTATAACAAATGAGACCCCGCAAAAGTGACGCTTCACGTTTTTGGCTCCGCCTCTTTTCCAGAAAGCCACGCCCACTTCCAGTCCAAAAACAACTTTTTTTTCTCCGAAAAGCTATCGATGTCTAGTTTTCCGAAACCAATAGAGGGCAATTTTTTAAAGGAATTTTCACAGCTGACATCAACCTTCTAGCTCCGCCCCTTCATTCTGAAAATTCCAGAAACTTTTCACTTTTTTCCTTCTGTGTCAATTTTTTTTTCCTGACGTAAAGTGTACGAGTCACAAAATTTTGCGAGAGAAGAGTTCAAAAATGGGTTTTTTTCCGAAAAAAAATTGATAAGAAGCGTTATAGTTCTAGGAACATGTTTAGCACAGATTTTTTGGCAGTAAATTTGCTCTAGCGCACACAAGAAGCTACCGTAATTTACTAATTGCGGGTTGGTTGTTATAACGAATATAAGCAATTTGCGATTGATTACCGTGTCATGCACAAATAGCACTGAATTTGCCGAGACCACAATACAAAGTTTAGCTACCCTACATCCTCCAAATTAGGCACATCCAGTACTATATGTTCAGAGCTGCATATCTCGGATGCCTTTGAAGCTATCAAAAAGTAATCAATTAAAGAAATATTAAGCAAAGCATTTCAAACATTTCTTTAGTTGATTACTTTTTGATAGCTCTGAAGACAACCGAGATATGCTGCTTCAAAAATGCAGTAGTTGGTGAACCAAAAAAATAGGCACATGTTCAGAGCAGCATATCTCGGTTGTCTTTGGAGCTATCAAAAAGTGATCAACTGAAGAAATATTAAACAAAGCTTTTTAAACATTCTCCTAGTTGATCACTTTTTGATAGCTCTAAAGACAACCGAGATATGATGTACTGAACATGCAGTGCTGGGTGTGCCTGACTCAACGTTGATTCGCTACACACCGAAGTTGCGCGTGAAACTTTTTCACAAACAAAAAAAATGCGCAAAACTGCATTTTTCATCACAAATTTCCATTCACCTTGTGCTTCTTTGCCACCTCCAATGTTCCCAGAATATCTGGCACTGCCATAGTTGGATTGGCAATAGTCTCAAAATAGATCAACTTTGTATTTGGACGAATCAATTTTTCTACAGATTTCGCAAAGTCCTCCTCCTTCTCCACCTCCAAAAATGTCACTTCAACCCCAAACTTTGTCAATGTTTCAGTTATAAACGAGAATGTTCCACTGTAAATTGGACTCATGCAGATCAAATGTGCTCCAGCACTCAAAAACTCGAGAAAAACGGCACTGATCGCTGCGAGACCCGATCCATAGACAAGAGATCCGGCGCCTCCTTCGATTTCATTTATTATCACTTCCACGTTTTCAGTCGTTGGGTTTCCACATCGGCGGTAGACGTGATTGGATCCATGATTCGGTTCATGGTACAGGTCCATTGTTTTGAAACGGTAGGTGCTGGAGTGGTAGATGGGGACAACTACTGGATCCGCATTCGGAAGAGCTTTGGCATGGGATGCAGAGATTTTAGAATCCAAGTGGAGAGAGGAGAACCTAGAAATGTGGATTGTGGGTAAAAAATAAATCTGTGTTCTGGGGAAATATGAGAAGCGGAGCTTGGCAACTAGACGTTTCTGAGCTAGACGTGTTGCAACGAGACGTTTCGAAACCTAACTGTTTCAATATTAGCCGCCAAATATGGTCTTACACGTTTTTTTAAGCTATCGTTCACTAGTTGCGAATCGTCAGGTTGCAAAACGTCACAGTTTCAAAATGTCTAGTTGCGAAATCCCGCGGAGTCATAAGTTCAGTTCGATATCGAATCCGTTTTTGTCGAAAATCGAACTAGTTCAAGAATAATTCTAGGCATACTTGTCCGAATCAGGCCCGGCCCGGCCAGGCCCAGGAAAAATCCCATTTGGGCCTGGCCCAGCCCGGATTTGGACAAATATGGTTCTAGGAACAAAAAAAAAAGGAATCTGCGTTCGGGGGGAATCGAACCCCCGTCGAATGCTTGGAAGGCATCCATGCTGACCATTACACCACGAACGCCCATGTTTTATTCAGAAGAGGATTCAGGATAGAAGATATCCAAGATGAAGGAAATGCGGAAGCTAGTTCTTTTATTCGGAGAGTGATCATGAAGAAACTGGATCCAATGATCGTCTCACTTTGGAAGCTAATTTCTCTTCTCCGAATAGAAGATGACAAACTAGCTTCCGCGTTTTCTTCATCTAAGATATCTTCTGCCCCAAATAAAACATGGGCGTTCGTGGTGTAATGGTCAGCATGGATGCCTTCCAAGCACTCGACGGGGGTTCGATTCCCCCCGAACGCATTACTCTTTTTTCTAAAACTCACTTCTCTCCCAGTCGTTCCTTAGCCTCATTGGTTCCAACTGGCCAATCGAAGTGGTCACTGAAAATGTAATCTTTTAACAATTTCATTTCTTTTGAAACACTCACCTCATTTTTCCAGAAGTAACGTATCAAAAAAGTGAAATTTTTGATTGAGGTCAACTATTTTTCCTGGGTTCCTATATATACCCAGTCCTCTTATCGACACAAAATACATTTTCTGATAAGATAGTTCACCAGAAAAAAATGCGTAATTTGTAGTGGGAAAACTGTTTTTGTTCTGTGGTGTTCCGCTAGTCGGATGGTGCGAGACTTGGTTCGGAGAGAAGATTTGGCTCTAGTCCGGTTTTAGGGTATTTCAAACTTTTCCGGACCTGAAAACAAAGCCGGGACCCATGACTTGGCATTTTTGATTTTGAGAAATTCCCGGAACCACAAAATCATTCCGGGGCTCGTTCATCTCGGTTTTTGCTCTGAAACGCTTATTTTTGTGTTTCCAAAGCCTCATATCAGTGAAGATCGAACGAATTTAACATGATAATGCCTGAAACATCACTATTAGAACAAGCTAAAAGATCACACTGCCCAAGTGGCGAAGCTTTGAAAAACATCGATTTGTGCTAGCCCCGGAGAGGTTTTTTTTGGTCCCGGGTGCTTCTCGAAATCTGAAAGGCGTCCTATGGATGAGTCATAAGTCCCGTATATCTGCTCAAAGGCCCGGATATCGTATTAGAGTCCCAGTCCGATTTTTGAGTCTCAGGTATCATATACGTTTTTTTTTGTTTTGTGATTTGAGTTTTGGGATTTTCGGTCCAGTCACTGAATAGGGAAGAGGATTTTCCGAGTTTCTATATACTTTTCCTGCGCAATTTTCTCTGTAAGCGGCAAGAGGGTAACTCAAGTGAGAATATAAAAGATGTCGAAAATGCGACTTTAGTCCTACTTTAAATTTTTTTTTGAAGTCAGAATATGTGTCTATCGGAAAAAAACTCAGATCACTTCAAATTCATATTTATGGAAAGCAGTCATAAAACATTCAAACAAAGTATGAGAAAACACGTTGCATATTTTACTTTTTTGTTCAGGACATCCCGCTGCGTTGTGTCCAGGCTGGTTGCAGTACCAACAACACTGATTTCCTGTAAATAATGTTTCTTTCTTACGTTCCACGCTCTCCTAGGCCCCTAGCTAGGATGGAAATGAAGGCGAGCCAACGTGGCAATCGTGGAATATTAAAAAATATTATTAATCACAACGTGATCGAAATTTTGAACTGGAATCTGGGTAATCCTAAATTCTTGGAAGCTGGAACCAAAATTCGGAGAATTTGTTCAATAGAAGTTGTAGACAATTCTGGTCCTCACCTAAATGTCTACAACTTCTATTGAACAAATTTTCCAAGTTTTGGTTCCCGCTTCCAAGAATTTAGGATTACCCAGATTCTAGTTTTCAAAATTTTGATCACGTTGAAATACATATTATTTTTTAACATTCCACGATTGTCACGTTGGTTTCCAGCCTTATTTTCATCCTAGGAGAGCGTGTATTCTGGAGAAAGTGATTAAAGGGGGAGTCCGCAATTTGACATTTGATGATTTCAATATGGGAATCGACTCAATATTTTGTAGAAAAGAAGAATACGTTTAGAAAAAAAAACCAAGAACCGTTCTGAACCGAGATACGAGCCGTGAGGAGTCGAACCAGGGGCCCCCTTTTGTATGTATTTTCACGGTAAGAAAGTTCTGAGGATCTCTAATGAACTGGAGAAGAGAGAGAGA
>GL380435.1:0-20291 GCA_000143925.2 Caenorhabditis brenneri
CAGAAGCAACCAGTTGGACGTCCAAGACACGTTATGCCAGAAGACAGAAAGTACGAGATGAAACAAATCGATGATATTTCTGATGCTCAAGCAAGTTGTGCCGCTGAGACTATTGACCAGATGCAGGTAATGTAAACACATGAACTTTTGTCTGAAACTTTCTCATTTTTTTCATTTTCAGTACGCCAACGCTCGTATTTTTGTTGATCAAATCTACCCAACTGCCGATGACCGTAAGAATGTTCGTGAGCATGTCGCTAAGGTCGCCAGTAGCATTGTCGTTGGATTCCGTTCCATGATTGATCAACTCAACTGGATGACACCATCAACCAAGAAGGGAGCTTACAACAAGATTGAGAACCTCGTCAAGAATATCGCTTATCCAGACTGGATCACCGATGACGCTCAATTGACCGCTTATCATACTGTAGGCCTTAATAATTTCCCTGTCTTCTTTGTCAATATTTTGATTTCAGCCAATGAACTTCAAACAAACCGACAACTACATGACAATGTTCATCAATGCCATGAACTTCAACTTGTATGCTCAATGGGATCAACTTGTTCAAGGAGCTGCTGACCGTACCGGATTCAATGGACCACCAGGAATCACCAATGCTTGGTATCAACCAGAGCTTAATTCCATCACCTTCCCAGCTGGTATTCTGAAAAAGCCATTCTACGACTTCAACTGGCCAGCTTCCGTCAACTTTGGAGCAATGGGAGTTATTGCTGGACACGAATTGACCCACGGATTTGATGATCAAGGAGTACAATGGAATGGAGTTGGAACTCTTAGCGGGTAACTTTTTGTTATTTAGTTTTTTGTATCATAATCGAATGTTCTCAGATGGATGGACGATCAATCGAAGACATCTTTCACCAACATGGCTCAATGTGTTGTTGATGAATACAGTAACTTCTGTCCATTGGATAAGGCTACTTATGGAAAGGCTGCCTGTATCGATGGAGCTCAAACTCAAGGAGAAAACATTGCTGACAACGGAGGAATTCACTCTGCTTTCCGTGCCTACAAGAACTACGTCGATTTGTATGGTCCAGATCCAGTTCTTCCAGATGACACCTTCCAATATTTCAATCCAGATCAACTCTTCTTCTTGAGTTTCGCTCAAGTCTGGTGCCAACTTCCATACAAGGATTCTCAATTCCTTCGTCAAATTCTCGTTGATGTTCATTCTCCATCCATCTATCGTGTTCTTGGAACCATCCAGAACTTCCCAGCTTTCAAGACTGCCTTCAACTGCCCATCTTCTACTTATGCTCCAGATAAGCATTGCAACGTTTGGGTTTCTGATATCGACACAAGTGAGTTTAGATAGATTTAATCAGGTACCAAATTGAGATTTTCAGCCTACGGACTTCCAAATGTTCAAACTGATTTGAATGTTGCTCCAGAAGCACCAATCACTTCCAGAAATGTTGATAAATTGAATGCTTATCAAATGGCTTCTAACTATTATTCGGTCAGTTTTTTGTGAAATTGAAGGAAAACATTATATTTGTTAACATTCAGAAATCCGTCAACACCAAGATCGATCCATGCAACGATTTCTACGGATACGCCTGTGGAACCTTCAATCAACCAGTGTCCTTCACCACTGCCCGTGCCCAGAATCTCGTCTACATGTCCCAAAAGCTCGAAGACCCAGCTTATCAAGCCACCATTGCTGCATCACCAGCTCTTCTCAAAGAAAAACAATTGTACAATGCTTGTGTCGCTGCCACAGTCAGTTCCCAAAATGAAGATCAAATTCTTATCGCAAAGAACTACATTCAAACCAGAGTCACAGCTCTTCAAGGATTCCTTGGAAGTGGATTCACCCTTGTCACCGGAGGAGCAGTTACTCTTCCAAACCCTAAACAATTGGGAGACGCTCTTGGATATCTTTCATTTGAACAAGGAATTGATACTTTTATTAGTCCACTCGTTGATACTTATTGGCCAGATAACACTCAAGGATATCAGATGTTCATTGACCAAAACACTGCTTACTTGTCAAAGACATACTATCAACCAGCTGCATGGACTATCGAAAAGCCAAAGTATTTCAACATGGCTTATGGAGTCATCACCAGATATGCCAAAGAACAGAATATCGTTCTTCCAGCCACTTTCAATGATACTCTTTCTGCTGTTTTGGACTTCGAGAAAATGATTGCAACAAAATACAGTACTGATGATGACACTCGTAGACAATTCCAACGTTCTTGGCATCTTACAAAGGTTGGAGATCTTGGAACAACATACAAATTTATGGACTGGCTCACCTACTTGGGTCACTCTCCAAAGCCAACCAATGCTAAGGTTACCGATGTCAACTATCAAGTCTCAGTTATGGAAATCGATAGAATCAGTCAATTCTCTGCTGATTACGCTAGTCTCGATGCCAATAAGCTTGTCAACTTGCTCTTCGTTCGTCTCATTCTTGGAAATGCTCAATACGTTCCATCGTATGCTGCCGCTTTCAAGGGAATGACTGAAGAATCTGTGTTCCTTGGACTCTCCAGAAGAAAGACTATTCCAAATAACATTCCACCAAGTGTTGATATCGCTTCTAATGGACCAGCTTGTGCCAGTGTTGCCAACAATTTGATGCAATTCGCCAATGGACGTGTCTTCGTTGATTACATGTACCCAACTGCTCAAGATGTTGCGAACATTCGTGCTTCTGCCGGAGGAGTCATCAAGAACGTCATCAGTTCATTCCAGGGAATGATTGATCAATTGGATTGGATGAGTGCTGATACTAAGAAGAAGGCCTACGATAAGACTGTTAATATCCGTAAGTGATGGGAATTTAACCGAAAAATTAATATCCGTTGGAAATGATAAAGACAGTTTTTTTCATAATTTGTTTTCAGAACAAAACATTGCCTTCCCCGACTGGATCAAGAACGACACTCTCTTGGCCGCCTACTACACAGATTTGGTGATTGCTGACGCTGACAACTACTACGATATCCTTGACAAACTCACCCGTTTCAACATTGAACTCCAATACAATCAACTCAATGCTGCTCACACCGATCGTACCGATTTCTTGGGACAACCTGGAACTGTCAATGCCTGGTATCAACCAGAATTGAACTCGATCACCTTCCCAGCTGGTATTCTTGTTCCACCATACTTCCATCCAAACTGGCCACCAAGTATCAATTACGGAGGAATGGGATTGGTTGCCGGACACGAGTTGACTCACGGATTCGATGATCAAGGAGTTCAATGGGGACCAACTGGTAACCTTGCCGGATGGATGGATGACAATTCGAAGACTGGATTCCTTGCAATGGCACAATGTGTCATTGATGAATACAACGGATTCTGTCCATTGAATGCCACTCAATACTCACCAAACTGTGTTAAAGGATCTCAGACTCAAGGAGAAAATATTGCTGATAACGGAGGTTGGTATTTGGTTTTAGGGGTCCGTTGTAACCAATTCATTCCATCTAGGGTACGGAAAAGTTATTGAGTTTTGTATTCTAGAACATGTCATATTTTCCGAGGTTCTTAGAAAATCTGAATAAATAAAAACCCCTGCAGCTGATTTATTTTTGTCTTCCGGGTAATTACTTTATTAGCGCCCATGAAAACAGAAATCACAAAATCCATTTCAAATCCCATTCTTCCAGGAATCCACGCCGCCTTCAACGCCTACAAAACTCATCAAGCTCTCGATGGACCAGATCCACGTCTTCCGGATCGTCTCTTCGGACAATTCACTCATGACCAGCTCTTCTTCATGAGTTTCGCTCAAGTATGGTGTGAAGTCCGTCGATCGGATGAGGCATTGTACACTCAAATTATGGTTGATCCACATTCTCCTTCTATGTACAGAGTTTTCGGAACTATTCAGGTATTGGCTTATGAGAAAGAGTTCTCAGATGCTTATTTTTGTGAATTTTCAGAATTTCCCAGCTTTCCAAACTGCTTTCAATTGCCCACTCGGATCAAACAGTGCTCCAACGAAACACTGTGAAGTGTGGGTTCCAGGAAAATATCAATAGAATTAGAGCTTCATGTATTTTCTACTAATTATTTATGTTCTCATCTCATTGTTTTTTGTCATTTAATAATGAACTTTGTTTCACTTGTTCTTGATTTTTGATTGTAACGGAGCTCAATGCACTACTATTGTTCTTGATTGAACGTAATTTTTCTGAAAAGAGCAAGAAAGGGAAAAAAACAAAACAATTACTGCAGAGAATATGTTCTCTGGAAATCACCTAAACTCAATTTCCGACAGCTTGCCGTCGTTTTCATCAAAAATGGAGTCAGAAGTTGAAGAAACGAGAGAAAATCAGAGAAAGAAATGTTCAATTGATCACTTATCAGCACCTGAAAAAGGGAGAGAGAGAGAGCTATTGACAAAATCTGTGGAAGCAGCTGAAAACGATTTCAGAGAAGTTTGCATTTTTCTTCTCCTGGTCACTTCACAGACCTTATTTCAATCTGTTTTGTTTTTTTAATACTTGTTAAAAGAAAAAAAATTCTTGAGCCGTTGATTCCTTTGATCAGATACTTTTTTTGATAATTGTGGGAGTTTGACTGAGCTTTTTTTTCGATTTTCGTCACAAGTTCCTCTCAATTCCACCGTTTATTCATTTCAGAATTCCCCTTTCTTCAAAAAAAAAGATATTTTGTATGATATTCCTAGTTGGTAACACTACAAACAACTACACAATCTGTTTCCCTATTTTCATAATTCTCGACAACAGAACTCTCCATTTTCCATATTCAATGCTACTTTTCTTTGAGATTATTCTCACATTTATATCTTTTTATTTCGTTTTAAAATGTGTATACGTGGCATCAAGAATTCGAAGTTTTCATCGAAATCTGACAGCTATTCTTATCATTTGGGCATTACAATGGTTTGAAGGAGTCGCTTCGAACATTATAATAAAACCATATGAAATTGGTTATTGGCCTGTCGGAGGTGAGTGTTTTCGGTTCCATGATTTTATGATTTATGATTCGAAAAAGTGGAATTTAGAGCAGACAGAAAAAGGTTTTCTTTTGCAAATTTAATTTACTTTTTTTGTGACAAGTTGGTGTCATGGAAACGTCATGTTTTGAAAAATTGATCTGATTTTCAAAAGACGTTTGCAACCAAAAGTGTAGGAGTTGGAAAGCTGATTAGATGATATTATCTTGATTGGAGACTTGAGGACGTTTGGAAGAACATTTAAAAAAATACTGCTCCGGTTCATCCATAGAGTTGAACATCTTTCAGAATATACTGATCCAATAAAACAATGGTGGACAGATGACTATTCAAAGATGACGAGAGTAGCAGATATGACTGAATCAGCGTACTTTTTCTTTGGTGGATTCATTAAATGGCATTATATATTATCCCTTATTACAACTCTTCTGACAATCTCTATTGAGAGATGTTTTGCATGTTATTTCCTGAATGATTATGAGAAGAAATCACGTAATCACTTATTTTTCATGTTGATTTTCGGACAATTCTGTACAAATTCTGTGGCTGCCGTTTTATTTTTCTTCAATGCTGCACATTTTGTAGTTGGACTGACCTATATTCTATCAGCCAATATTATTGCCATGGGGGTAACTTTCGAATCACCAGAACCTTCAAGTTGCAATAGTTTTCAGATATTCACATACGTGAAAAAAGTCAATAATGAAGCAATTCATGCGATCGAAGACTTCTCGAATCCATCTCTTTATTGTCTTCCCGCGAGGTTTCAAGCAAGAGAGAATGCTCGTTGTTTTCAAATGATATCTCGAGTTATCAATGCTGCATTGCTCCTGATATTCTCTGCATGTTTTGTGAATTTAATTATGTATATGGAGTGGACTCCAAGGCTAGATCCGTTGCTCAATTTGATTTTTGAAGTGGCCATTAATTTGTGAGTTTTGTATCAGGAGAGAAGTTTGGATAAGCTCTTATGGAGACGATGCTTTTGAAACTCTTTCAATAATCTACCACTCCCCAAAAAAGTATTCGTGCTTCCAAGTTTTATTTTTCAGAAATCCCATATTCATTTGTCCCACTTTACTGGGATCTGTTGATGCCTGGCGCAAATTCTCAATTTCCGATGGATTCTGTAAGAATTTGAAGAAGCGGATGAGACGAAGATTAAACAAGATCAGTTCATCATCGGATGGAGCATTTTCTTCGAAAAATGATAGAAAACAAGAAACCGATGCGTACTTCGATCAGTTGAATAATGCTTGGATTTAGGAGAATTTTTTTAGAGATTTTGAAATAAAAAATATTTCGAAAAGTGAGAAACTATTGATCCTATCGACTTCTCTTTGGTCATATTTTATGGAAGCGCATTCGTGGCAAATAGGACAAAAAGTACACATGTTTAGTTATAAAATTTATTATTTAATTTCGATAGAAACTGTAACAAAAAAAGAAAAAAACATGATACTATATATTACAAGTTCCTGATCATCATCTCGTATCTCTGAGTGCATCTTTCGACATAGTCCTTTGGACAGTGAGACGTCATCGTCATACCACACCGAAACTGCATCTTCTTGGCCATCAAACTCACTTTTGTTCTCTCGAAATCAGTCGTTTCTTCAGTCGCAATTCTGTGCTCAAAGTGTTTGATCATTAGAAAAAAGCACATTGGGAGATCACGGAATTTATCGAAATCCAAAAAAGAGTGAAAAATGAGATCAATGAAATCATCATAGCAGTTTTCGAGCTCCTCATCGATTGGAAGTTTGGTGTCCTTCAGATAACCATTGCTATCGAATTTCGGAGAATTTTCCGATGGACCGAATTCAGTCAAAAGGGACATTTCAATAGCATTGGGAAGGAAGTTGAGGAAATCATCCACATAGTTGATTTCTTCCGCTTCTCTCTTCAATACATTGAAACATTTGATGAAATAGGTCGGGTAATTTGGTCTCTCCTTATCATCCAGATAGATTTTCTGTTCAATAAAATCAGTGACTTCATCTCTCAAGAAAATAGCAAGTTTACGGATGTAACGTTGCTTTTTGAGATCAGCAGGAGACACTGAGGCCTTTGGGGCCAAGGGGAAAAATGGTGGCAAAAACGAGATCATAATTGGGAGAGCGGGGTAGCGAATAGGAAAGACTGTAGAGTAGAATGAATGTTTGGAGTAGAGTCGCGGCCTATTTATACTCCCTCGGGCCCCCTTCGTCCCACAGGCAGAGCTCCGCCCCATAATGTACTCCCGCGAGGAGTTGTAAATCCTGCAGCTGTCTCGAGGAAAACAAGGTGAAGAAAGAAACGATTTCAATACACAGACCCAAAGACTGATCAACACGGAAAACGGTTTGGCAAACTGTTCATGAATCCAAAAATTATATTCATATTAAAACAGAAAAAGGAATGTGAAAAATGGCACAAGAATTCTGAGAGAAAGAGAAAATACAAGCAATAGGAAAGTGAAATAATTACAATCAAAAAATACTATTATTGTAGAGGGTGTTGTCCAAATTCATCAAGTTCAGGGAATACTTTTAACAGAAGACTATCAATGAGAACATATAGAAGTTGTTTGTTGAGACGAGGATACTGTAGAGCATCAATTATGCGGGAGATGAGAGTTTTGATGTCATCGCGTCCGATTAGTTTTTGTACGTGGGCAGGGATCTAGAAAATGGATAGGTTATTCTAATCTTCTTATATTCTAAACAAACATTATTTTGAAAGTATTCGAGTGTTCTTCTCATCGCCAACTCCTCTCTCATTTTCATTTCTTGTTCTGTCGGCCATGGAGCATCATTACAAAAAAGAGACCATTGAATGTGTTGGACAAGATAAGTCAAATTGGAAACTGATAAACACTTCTGGAATACATTTCCGAGAAGTGATCGGATAACTGAGTCGATTGTCTTATTGCACAGAATACGAATAGCTGAGAATATTGGAGTGATCCATTTGAATTGGCATTTCAGTGGTTGCCAGAAGAGAAGAAGAATAGAATCATATGCAGAACTGGACCACAATTCCCCTTCGTTCATATTTTTATGAGATTCCTTATTGACACCGTCAAAGTTATTCCCATAAATAGAAGAATAAACTGCATTAGTGGCAAGTGATGCTCCAGATGTCGTCACATCATCAACTCCTTTCTCTGATTTTTTAACTCGATCTGGAGGAGTCAATGTTTGTGCGAGTGTCTTCAGAAGGAATGGCTTCAAAGATTGTCCTTTCTCTCTTCCAACTAATTTCCCGGGTAACGTCTTCTTCACCACTTTCCATGGATTCAAATCTCCTAATGTTAATGTATCTCGAAACTCTTCATTAGAAGAGAGAAATGCCAGAAGAAGTTCAGATCGATTCAGGAGGCGTTGTTTCGAAAGAGTGGAGATGAATGTTGAGAAGATAAGACGATGTTGTTCCATGAATGGTTTATCTCGAGTAACGAATGCTTTTCGAGTTGGAAGAGGTGAGAATCGAAGGGAATCTCCATGGAATTCATTGAGTTTCGATTCAAGAACATAGAATTCATTGAATGTCCGATGTATCGACCACCGTTGTGTCTCATGTGGTTTTGCATCGGGTCTTTCTACTTCAATTATGAATACAAAGGTGACTCTCTCCGTGATTCGATCTCTTAATCCACTGACTTGTGACACATTCACCTTCCAACAGTTCAAATCAATCGGCTGTGGATCCATAATAAGTCCCGGATTGGCAGGAACTTTGACTGGTTCTTCTTCAACAACAACTTCTGGTTCTACATCTACATTTCCATCTGAACTAATCACATCAATAGCTGGAACTGGGACATTGATATAAGAAGATGATGAAGATTCTCCTTGTGATTCAGGAGTCTCCACTCCTCCTCCCATCTCTTCTTTCTCTTCTTCTCCAACTGATGTTAATGCTTTCCGGACACGAGCTCTCAGTTGTGAAAGTGAGAATGTTCGATCCACTGGTGCGGAGGTTTTCTGTCTTGCTTGTTGATCGATGAGCTCATTGATGGTGACTGGTGGGGATCCACAGAGATATCCGAGGAAACATTCGGATTGACAGAATGAGACTACATGAGTTGACTGGGTACGGTTGTAGACTTCTTGGTAGGACTGAATATATTGATTTTAAGAAAAACGAAAACTCAAAGTAAAGTAACTCACCAACTCAATAATTCCTTCTAGAACTCCTAAATCATTAAGTTTAACTGCTTCTTCATATTGTTCTATTAGTTTTTCATCTAATCGAATTCTTTCTTGAGCACCTTCATGAACAAACTGCCCGTACAACTGCCAAATATCGTAGGCAATTTGACTACCTGTCTCCGACTGAAATAAAAATATTTTTTATTTCAAAACCACTGGCTCTTTTCTTACTTTTCTCTGAATACTTTCTAATATCCGTGTGGCTTCAACAAGGAATTGCAGTTCGTGTACCGGTCCTCGAACATCTTGAAGATACATTCGGAAGATTGAATAGAGACGAGCATCACGGAGGATTTCAGTCAATTTTAATTGGAGAAGAGAATCAGGAAGATTATCAGAGGACATTGCAGAAGAGTCATCAGATAATCCTTTTAGAAGAGGCATTGGAGTTGTATCCACGTGTTCTTCAATCATTTCCACTTTCCGATCCTCATCAAACAATAAAATGAACCAATAATTGATTGTATCCGGTTGAGTTAGCATATCGAAAACGGGAAGGAGAACTGCATTTGTTAACATTTCTCTTAGAAACGCTCTAACTGATTTCGATGGCCATGGTCTTTCATTTTTCCCTCTTCCGAATAATCGTAGAGGACTGTCATCATCATGAGCTCTTCCAGCAAGTCGTGTTTCATCCAGTAAACGTGGAATTAGAAAGTCCGCAATCTGTCTAACATATGCTGTTTCTTCTTCTCTTCCAAGTAATGCAACGTGTACATCTTCTAGTTCTTTTGCAATTTTCGCTTCAAGAAGAGATCGGGGAGGTGCATTTGATGAAGAAGAACGGATCTTTTGTTCCAGTTCAGTCAATCGAGATACGTGGAAAGAGGCGACCGGGAGAGCCTCATCAGCAACAAAACGAGATAAGTCAACTCGTCGGATACATCGGACCAGATTGGCGGAGGCATAACGCAGCTGATATCTAAAATAAAATAAGTTTTACAAGATTTTCGTAACATCAAGCTTACTTTATTTCATTGATAAACGCTCGATCCCTACTTATCGCACCTCCATACCATCCATTCACGTATTGTTCCACAATTTCACTCAACAGGTTTTCAATTGCCTCATTCAAAGAAGCGGGAAGAGTGAGTCCTTGCCAAGGCATCCTTCTCGTCTTTTCAGTATCAATTTTGGAGTCATCTTCTTCTAAATTCAATTCTGATGATGGTGGAGGAGAATGCAGGAAGTCCTTCCATTGATAGAGTAGTTCCCCATTCGAACATTCGAATACCCATTTAGCGAATGCGACACCTCCGATCAATGATACAACAACCAGAAATATTGCTCCGAAGCTGAAAAAGTTATTGTGAATTTAAATTCCGAAATTTTCTTTACCCAAATCCAGCCGCATAGAATATTGCTGTTAGAAGAGCCACGGCGGCCGCCACGTGGATCTTTTGTTGTCGTTGAGATTCGATGATTTCGTTCATCTCACAGGTTTTCTCATTTTTGATTCTAAATTTTTGAGGATAAGTTTCGAAAAATGAAACAGAACATTGTAGTAAGAAGGAATACTTATGGGGTTTGCAAACCTCTCAACAACAATAATTATAACTATGAAATTAATTAAAATAGGTTATTTTTCGAAAAATTAAACAACACGAACATGAATGAGCATCTAACCGAAACGATCTAACAGGTAAGACAAAACGAAAAAAAAAAACAAAAAATAAATTATGCAGATCCTTCTCTTTCCCTTTTCTTCTCCGCGCGCTTTCTCGCTTCCGCCCGTTTTCTTCTAACATTGACTGGGAATTCGATAGGTTGAACTTTATAGAATTGACTTCCAGGTAGCCGTTTGCCACGTAGAGATGCAGAGAACGGTAGGATTGGTTGAACACGTGCAGTGATTCCTCTATTGGCAGGGGCAAAGGCACTGAAACAAAATATTTTCTTTGTTGATTCATGTTTATTTATATTGAAACTCACCTCAAAACAACATCTTTTTCAGAAGTCAGCATAACCCATCCAATCGACGACAAAACAATATCACAGCACCCCTCATCTCGTCTTCCTTTCATTTCAAATCTTCTTCCATTCTCTCCATTTTCCCCTTTTAATCCAGGCCATGACGCCATTCTGTTCAAATCTCCTTGTGGAACAACAAGAGCTGGTTTTCCTAGCCATCTTCGATAGAACTCCTCAACTTCATGAGTTGGCATTAAATTCAGAGGAAGCTGTTCATTGGCAAAAGTTGTGAGAAGAACATTTGAATAGCCGGCAATCGATTCGATATCAATTCTACCAACGCCACCGATCAAAAGAGATTCTCCTGGTTTCACAATACATGTTCGTGGTTTCAAAACTCGACGGGGTGTCACATTAACAAGTTCATCAAGTGTGAAATACGAGAGAACTTGATTCTCATTTACAGTGCCAGGTGTATCATAGCACCACTTTCCTTTTGTGAAAATTGGATCATCAAGTGAATATTTCTTTCTTTCTTCCAATTTTCGATTCTCTTCTTCCTCCTCTTCTCCTTGCAACATTTTCAATGCCATTGGTTGTAACTCTTCTTCCGAATCTTTATAAGTATTCTGGATAACTGCAGTCGGAATCGCATATCTATCATCGCCAGTTTCAGCGAGAAGAAGTTTTCGAGAATACATTTCTTTTTTGATCCATGCTCTATGAGCTAGAAGTCGACGACGACGCATTTCGAGTCGATATGGTCCTGGTTTCATTACAGGGAACTTGAGAAGTGAGATTGTAGTTCCCGGCCAGATGCTTGTTGTGGCACGATCAATCAGATCAACTGCTCTCACTTTACATAAATCGGATTGAAGAAGAGCATTGAACATTGTTCTGTAAAACAAACTTCTTATGTTAGAACTTTAAATGCAGCATACGATTTTCCTGCATTCGTACATCCAACCAAAAAGATATCACCGCGCATTCCTAACTTAACATTCGTGTACTTCAGATAAATCTCAGTGATGAGTTCCTCGATCCCATATCCAGTCTTTGCGCTGACAAGGGCAGTGTGGAGAATGTTGAAACTGCAAATTAGAAGCTATTGAGAATACAATTTCAAAAAAATCAAGCAATACTTTTCAAGAAGGCCCGCTTTCTCAACAGCTCGTTCAACAGTCTTTTTAAACCGATACATGTATCCAGTCTTGGCATCAGGAGGAAGAAGATCAACTTTGTTTCCCACTACAATCATTGGTCGTCTACTTCCAACAATTTGTGCCAATTTCGGATAGATACTTCCTGGCAAATCAGTGACATCTACCACCAATACTACAAGTGACTCCGGTTGTTTCTTCAGTTCACTCATCATTCGACTATAATCCACGTCACAAACATTCATATTCAACAGAAAATTGTGCTCCTGAATCAAATGGCATCGTTTACAGAGTGATTGAAGTGGAGCTTCTGATTTTTGATGATAGCTATTCGACTTCTTATCGATTTTTTCTAGAATTTCAAGAGGAAGAAAACCGGGAAGTGAGCTATCTTTGCAATGGAAGTTGGCACCACATCCTGTGCACTTTTTGGAACTTGCAGGCATATCTTCAACGATTGTTCCTGTTAGTGTAGATGTTTCAGGATCATTCAAATTATCCATTTGAGATCCTCTTTCTTCATCAACTCCTGTCATTCTTTGTCCAGGTTTTTGGAATGAAATCGATTCAACTGCATCATCACTACCGTAGTACTCTCTTGTGGCAACCATACGATCTCCTGGATCTAAATCCAACGAACTTCCAGCCACATATTCATCTACAAACATATCCGCTTCTACATAGAAACCACGATCTTCTTTCAAATCCTTTTTTGAATTATCAGGAAAGGATGATTCAGATGATGTTCCTGGTGTCATACTAGAACTGATATCTACTGATTTCAATGGGAAAGTTGCTGGTTCGGTGGATAATGTGGATTCAGAAGTCTTCGTTATTTTAGGAGATCGCTTTTCGAGAATCTTCTGATAAGTGGGTTCTTCACTAAGCATCTTCTCACCAAGCATTGATTCTGTTGAATATCGATTGGATACTGGCTCATAGTCACGTGGCGTATTCATCTGTTCTCTCTCAAACTCCGCCCATCGTTTGTGAATCTCTCCAACCTGTGCTGATCGATTGATTCGTAGTTTTTTGACATCCTCGAGAGTCCTTTGAATTTCTCGGCGAGTACTGTAACTTCTCGAGATTACTCGTAGCCAGAGATGATGACTTGTGTTCAGCTGTTTTAACATGTTTTCTCTTTTCCTGTATTTCTTCTCACTGGCTTCTTCTTTGGAGTTTCGTTCAAACTATTGATGGAATTGGATTTAGATCGTTCTCCAAAATCGTTGGTTACGTCTTGAACGTTATTGAAAATTGAGTATCCTCGGAAGTTCCAGCAATTGATCAGGAAGATAGTGGTGACGTAAAGACACGCTGCCGATGGAAAGAAGATTCCAATGGCGAGAGCCCAAAGTTTTGAAGGAATATAAGTGATACCTGAAAACACACAATTCGAATATATTGCTCTTCAAATAAAATTATTACCCAAACTATATAAAATTGGAACTGGTGTGATTGCCCAAATCAAGTAGATGACTAGAAGGCACCAGGAGACAATGTATAATGCAAATCCGTAGATTCCTCTTGCTGGATGAGGTCCTGGTAGATGGATCTCCTCGGATGGAAGCGGTGGATTTCTGTTTTTCGAAGCTGTTGAATCAGATCCCGCTTTTGGAGAGGTCATCCGCCAGTTGGGAGATCTAATAATAACAGTTGATGACTTTTAAAAACTATGACTGGAGCAAGTAAATTCACTGATTTAAACAAGTTCTATCTATATATCTGAAAACCACGTTTAAAAAATAAAACGTTTAAACCAGGTTTATCAACAAACTCCAGAGGGAGAAAAAAAATAAAAGTAGCGTAGAAAAATCCGTATTTGAAACTGATAAAAAGTAATCGGGATGGCAAGTGGGTCAATGAAGAATCACAACGTCATAACAAGGAGCAAAGTAATCACAGAGAAGATGAGGAACTAGATACAAATTTGACAAAGAAGAGTACTAAATTTATTTACAAAAAAACATTTCCTAATCCCACTCATCGTCATCAAAATTCGGAGGAGCTGGAATAGAAGACGTCGCTTGATTTGCTGAAGATGTTGATGCTCGGTCATTTCTTCCACTAATCGCTTTTCTTCTGGCATCCAAAGCCTTCGACAACGCCGACATCAAATCGCCACCTCCTGGAGCTGGGGTATTCCTAGATGTTGCATTAGGGTTACCAGAACTATCTGAGCTGCCCAGAGCAGACGACTCAAGAATTCCATCGAATTTCCCTCTCCGTTTCTTATCGGTGACTTTACTCAACTTCGCGTTACTCGCTCCACCAGCAGCTCGAATAGCAGCCATTAAATCAGATCGTCCGCCATCGACTGATTTCGTTGGACTGAATGTTACAGATGACGTGGCAGAAGCGTTGGGAGTCTGTGGGACGGCTGACGGCGGAGGAGGCGGCGGCGGTGGGGGAGGAGGTGGTGGTGGAGGTGGAGCCATCATCATTGGTGGTAATATTGGTGCAACAGGGATAATCACAGGAGGTATCACAACAGTTGGAGCTATAATCGGCGGTGGAATTGTCAGAGTTATAGAAGGAGTTGATTGTGTATCAGAAGACTGAGCTCCTAGAGATGGTTCAGGGGATTGAATACTGACGACTTCTGCCGTAATGATCTCATCGTTAAGGTCGGGAAGTATGTCATCATCGATTCCAAGATCTCGTAATGTAAAGTCTTGAGCGTGACCTGTAAACGAAGAGGAGTGTGAACAACTAATGATATAACACAAACCTTTCAAATTGGGTAAACTATCAGGCATTTCCAGAATAGGTTTTCTATCACCTGCACTTTGATCCATTCGGAATGCTAATGGATGATCATCGTTCACAGAATCATCTAACATTAATGTACTACTCAATGCGGTATCTTCCAAAAGTTGTTCATGAAGTCTCGAATGGATCATTTCGTCATTTCTTCCGCTTCTTCTCGTAGATGTTCCATCATCAGCATCCAACTGTTGTTGCTTGAAATCGCCAGTGACGCCCTCATAACATGGAATTGAAGTTCCAGCATAGAACAGTTCGGCGATATTGAAATCTTCACGATCTTGTGGCAGTTCTCGTAGACCGGACAACAGTTTCTTCTTGTATTTCTCCCATCCTTTTTGTTTATATTCATTCATTACTTGACTTGTTAGAAAGAATTTGTCAGGTTTTCGGAGTTCCGCAGTGAAATCAATCTGCTCACAAGGACGAAGCATATGATCATCAGCTCTTCGAAAAATTGGAAGATCTTCTGAATTCGCGAAATGTCTTGAATCGGCATTTATTCGGAATAGAGATGTTGAAGGTGTCTCATATGAAGCGGGCGCTTTTGGAAGTTGTCGTGGCAGTGTAAATACAATGATGTTGTCAGACTAAAAAAATAAACTTTTGATTGAAAACTCAGTTAACTAAGGAATTACCATTTTCAACTGTTCTAATTTATTCTCTACCATCTCCGTTCTCCTATCAATGTCTTCTGCTTTTTTACGAATTCTTTCGATTCTCTCGTCAACTTTATTGAAGACATCGTCAGACACTTTCATTAACTGATTGAGTGCCTGTTCGATGCGAAACATGGTCTCCTCGCGACCAGCATCGCGTGGTACCAACGGCACATGGTACATTTGATGTGCGTGGCCGACGTAGAATCTGGAAGAAACAATTAGATGAACAGCGTTTTCTTCAAGTTTACATCAAATAAAAATCTGACCGTGAACATGATAAACATTCGAAAGGAATTCATGAAAGCAATAAAATAATTTATTAAAGAAGAGCCAGCTTGAAAGAAGTGAAATACAAAACAAATTGAAAATACAAGTCGTGGATTGGCAGCGAAGAACGAATAAAAACATTCAGTTATTGGAAATTAAGTCGTGCAATATGATCAGCAGCTCTCATTGATACATTCAAAGCTGGATGAACTGGATTGAGACCAGGTTCACCGAGAAGTGAGAGAGCAGCAATTGAGAAGTAGGTGTGAAGAATGTCTGAATAACCACCAGGTTCAGGATACTTGCAGAAACCACCGATATGTGGATGTTGAGATATCATCAAAAACTCTCGGAGATGTGCTGGTGATATCAAGTGATATGCATTGAGGATCTGGATATTTTGAAATTAAATCCAGAACTTCGTCAATAATTGCATTACCTTCAAAGTTGCACCAATCCAGAATGAATAACAACTGTCGTCCGGTTTGTGTGCTCTTCCATGGAATCCGATTTCTTGCTTCTGAATTGCCCAGCGAATGAGACGATCGATATCTCGACGAGTCAACACTTCTTCTGTCCAAAGACGATTCGAGAGAGCCAAAGAAGCGATTGCACAGAAAGTGGATCCACCATGACTTTCATCTTCCGGCGCCTGACCGAGACCACCATCGATATTTAGACTTTTCTTCAGAAACGTAGCAAGCTTGTTCCAATCGATGACGTCTTCTTTTTCAGCTCCGAGAATTTTGCAAATAGCCACTGCGCAGAAAACAAATCTCATATCGGACTCTGAGTTTTCACCTTGACTCCAGAAGCATCCATTTTCTCTTTGTGATGATTTCAGAGTTTTCAGAATTGCTTCTCGATTCACTCTTTTGAAATCATCTCCCAAAATAGCTAACGAAAGAAGTGCACTGTATGTCTGAGCGAGATTTGCTTCATCGTATTGACTTCCTTCACAGGAATGAGATCCACGGAATCCACATACCACACCTGAAAATGAACCAAATTTAGATGCTTTCAATTCGAATTTTAAAAATGCTACGGGAATTTTTGACCCAACAAGAATGGCTCACAAAACATGAACACATCAAAAATCGAGAGATTTCTGAGAACAATGAACAACAAAAACTGACAATATAACAAAAAAGAGAGGAAATTCAAGAACAACGTGCAGAAAATGAATAATATGAATGTGATTATTAGTGGGATAAGAAGGGCTCTAAAATCTAATTAAGAGTATTTTTCAGTCATCATTTCTTCAGCGGCTTTCCACGTGTCCAAAGTGATTTTTGATAAAGTACTGTTCACGTCGTCGAGTGGAAGAACTTCGAGCTGATTTTGTGGAGTCGTGATGAGAAATTGATTTGATTGACGTCTCAAATCAACGGAACGTTGATAAAACTCTGAGATCGCACGACGATTTATTGTGTAAGAAGTAATATGAATGGTTTTCCTGAAATTAAAATTTCGTTTGGACAACCCAAAGAAATTGAAGAGACTTACCGAAGGTCTTCAGGAGTCTCTTTGTAGGCTTCACCCATTCCATCAGAATACACTGGCCTATGCTCTTCTCTTTTCCAAACACTTTCGTAACTATTTCTGATTTTCACTATTCTCTCGAAGCTTTCAGATTCATCATTCGCTTTATCTTTATCTGATTTTGAAGCATCATTTGAGAACCTTTGATACCAAATAGTTCCATCATCCGATTGTCTCAACAAGAGTGAATGATTAAGTTTTTGATGTTCAACTAGAGAAAGAGCTCGTGTTGGTTCAGAAATGATAGGCGGGTCAGCATATTTGCCACATCGAATAATTCTATTGAAATCTGCTGGCTCTCCGATGGAATAGAATGGACTGACTGATGACCAAATACCAGACGGGTGATTGTAAATTTTTGTCAAGAAAATTGAAGAATCCAAAACTTGCAGTTGATCGAGACAGAAAATCGAATAGGTCTGAAAAAAAATGAATGAAATCTGAGAATCTAAGATTATCACTTACACTTCCGTTCCCAATTGAATCATTCACTTTCTCTGACACAATCATTTTATGAGTGCCTGTAGAATACGGGTGTTTCAATCCGAATACATGCTTTCCCGGGAATCGATCATCGATTAAATGAAGTGTTGCATCAGTCATCACTAAATACATATTTGCTGTAGTGGGAACTCTAGAAATATGTCGAATCACGGCACTTGGCGGTGGAATTCCTTGAAGATAGAGTGCTTCTCGAACGCCTCTCGTTTCGTACACTGGACTTCTCCACAGTTCTGTACATGCTCTGAAACCACCTCCTGAGCATCTCATATCCACTGTTTCCATGTGATAGTTTCCGGCAACTGCCACCATTTGTGGATGATCACAAAATGTCGCTCGTTGATAGATTTCTTGATCGTTTGCTTCTAGTTTGTTTGCTTTCTCTGGAGAATCTGATGTTATATCATGGATCCACGTACGTCCTCCATAATCAACCACTGCTAGTGTCCCTTCTATCAAATGAGATTCTGCGAAACATTTGACAGCTGTATTGAAAATTGGAATGTGTTTTCGAAATATCATCGGCTCATCTTCATTGTCTTCTTCCATCTCTTTTTCTTGAAAATGAACCATTCGAAGCAAAGTGGGGCTCCTCAAAAATAGACGAGTGAAAGAGTTAGAACTCCATTCAGATGTTCTTAGCTCAAGCAGCGGTTCTTTCGCTTTCGGAGGTCGTGATTCGTGTTTCTGTGGAGGCATCATTTTCGTTTTGAAATCTCTCAAATTTTCCACTGTTTCAGGGATCGGAATGCAATTCTCATCAAGCTGAAATTGAAAATACTGGACTGTGTCGCTTCTTGCTTTCTACTCACCTCTACAGAAAAACACTCTATAAACTTTCGTTTCGACCTCTCATTAACTGTCCAAATTTTCAAAACACCACAACTTTCGTCATTATTCGATTCGAAAAACCGAGTTGCCAATAGATTCCGATTGTACAATTCGTATTCATTTGACCGGTACGAAAAGTGTCCAGGCATTCGATCAAAGTCATCTGCCTGAGATAAATAAGTTCAGAAATTTTTAAATTGAAGAAAAAAACTCACTCTTCTCATCCTCGGTGGAATGAGAGGTTCAATGAGACTGGAAGCATTCGGTGGGATATGCCGTCTGAAATTTCTGATTTGAATAGAGCACTTTAGATTTCAATTTATACCTCCAGAAACTCTGCAAGTTGTATTGCGGAATCCATCGAGTGGTTCCATCTGGTTTCGGATTGTGCCAGTCTTCCAATAGTCCACCAAATCCACGTTGTCCAAAAGATCGTTGTCCAAAGTCTCGGGTTTCGGGTTCACAATAAAGGGCGGGAGCAGGAATAGGGGGTGGGGGAGGATAAGATGTGGAAGAAAAAGAAGAGGTCGAAGGTTGGGAATACATTGGAAAGAACAGGAAAAAAAACTAATTGAGATAAAATTGAGAAGTATTCTTGTTGGGCTAAATAAATATTAGATAAAAAATGATAGGCTACCGTTTGTGAGTTGAAGATCGTAAATCCAATTGATGAAAGCTTCACGGCGTGTTGGAGTTAGGAGATTGTCGAGCTCGCCGAGCAAATCCAGTGAAGAGATAGCAAAAAGAAAGATTGTGTTTCTGAGAAGATATTTTTGTTTTAACTGTAGAACATAACTAAAAACTCACCGACTAGTCTCTAAAGTGTTGTAAGGTGAGGGAAAAACGTTGAGATGTCGAATCAAAAAACCGATATGCTTTTTGTATTCAAACTTCAGTGGCTCTCCAGTTTCTGCGGCTAAAATTTAGGAAGTTCCAATTTATTCAATTAACTCTGAACTAACCTTTTCTTGCGATCTCTAGCAATTGCTCCTCTGTACTAATATCGCACATTTAGGCGATAGGTAGTCACTGAAATTGTTCAACCGGCTTATTCATACCTAACTGCACGAAGAATAAATAATTGATAGGCAAGTTAACCAGTATCTGAGGAAACAAGACGAACCAATACATAATTTTAATACTTTCTTATCTCGTTCAATAAAAACATGAAAACAAAAACAATTGAAAAACAGGAAAGAAAAATATAGATCTGAACTACCTAGAAAACTTAAATGTAATATTTTAAAAAATGAGATTTAATGAGCGTGTGGAGCACCGAATCCCAGCATCAAAGCGACGAATTTGTGGAATACGTTCATGTCGAGTTTCTCGACAACTTCCATCTGCTCATAGTACGGCTTTGGTTTATAGAGGCGAAGTCCTATAGAAGATTTTTAATGAAACGGAAACTAGAGTGTTTCCAAAACCTTTTCTCATCCAAACAAAATTCTTCTCCGCATTGTCTCCAGTTTCGGTAGGTTTTAA
>GL380435.1:30106-46758 GCA_000143925.2 Caenorhabditis brenneri
GTCTGTCGGTGGTGCGCGTTTGCCTCGTCGTACTGTACTTGATGAACAAAGTGAGTCTGATCGGGTGAACGATGAACATGCGTTGTTGTGTGATGGGAAGAGGGAGAGTTAGTGGTGACTGATCACAGAGCTGGTGGCAGCTCTGACACCTCCCCTGTCAGGATCGACCGTCCTCGGGCGACATCTAACTCGACCGATGACTGTGTTGGCTTGTTGTCGACTGACTTCGAATTGGGCGTGGCTTTATGACTTGTGCCATGGCTGACGAATCAGACCATTTGCCTTCTTCTACTATCTTCCTTCCTTTCTGTTCACGTCCTCATCCTCCTACATCCTCCTTCCGACTCCTTTTCCGACCGACTCCTCCATCCCGAACCATCCTCCTGTCCTTCCTTCTACTCCTGCTCCTTCTTCTTTCCTCCGTTGCCCTGCCTACTTCTTCTTGCTGTTTTCCCTTTCTCGTGCTTGATAGACCTCTTTTACTGGTGTCTTTCTGCCTTGATTGGCCCCTGCTTTGTGATCTTCATCGATCCTCCTCATCTTTGGTTGGATCCTGACAAATGACGACTGCTTGGTCCTTTCTTGGATACGAATTCCTCGAGGTTGTCCTCGTCTTTGACTATACATTTCTGTATTCCTCATTGACTAGGCTTGTGCAACGAATTTATTCGATACTTTGATAGGCTTCTGCTGACATCCTTGACTGGTTACTTGCTCCTCAGCTATTGACCTTTGACTGTGAATCCTCATGTCGAGTTGAATTCCTAACGGCTTTCTGAACTCTTCTGATGACTTCGTGGTCTGCATTGAATCCTTGCAAGTGTTTTGACTGTAGCTTCTGCTCCATTCCTCAATACCAATTGACTGATGTTGTCTTCATCTTTGACTACACATGTCTGCGTATTCTCGTGATGACGAACTGTTTGGTATCTCCTGGTTTGCTTCAGCTTATCCTGACAAGATGTTGTGGGTGATCTTGGCGATCTGCGTGATCCCTCTGGTGAATGCGCGCTTGCTTCTTTCCTCCGGACTACTGTCGTTGCTCTTCGGTTGCGTTGAGCTCCTCTTTGTAGCTTCAGTTTCATACTAGGTCCGTGTGACTCTTGAACAGTTTGACTGCTTCATGAATCGTTGTAGTTTTCCTACGAATCCTCTCGTTGCTATCTGACGACTTGTCTTGATTGCTACGATCCTCGTTAGATTGATGATGGCTGTACTGATCCTCAGGTATTCTTTGAGTGACTTTCCGAATCCATTTGTACTACTGACTGATGAACTGAGCTTGGCTACTTCTGGATTGACGTGTCCATGTTGGTTAGTTCAACCTCTGGTGATCTGAACAGATACTTTGCAGCTTTGGTGTGACTTGATGCTGCCGCATGATCCTCTACTCTGATTGGTTTGTCCTTTTGACTATTCAACTGATGATGACTCATCTCCTTGACTTTGTCTCCTGGATGACCAATGTTGATGTGACTTTGAAAATCACGACGGGTGTTTGACGATCTTGCTGATAGCTTGTGTTGATCCTTCCGATGACTTCTTGCAAGTAAATCTTCTTCTGGATCTGATGGACTGAATCCTTGTTTTTCCTCATGCTACTCCTCTGGATACTTGAACTGAACGACTTGTTGGAACTACTAGGATTAGCTACTTCCTAGTTATTCCTTTGACTAGACTGTTGTTTGTGTTCTGATCCAACTTTGAGCTTGAAGTTGACATGATTCCTCTGGCTATCGTTTCTCGTTGAACTGCTACTGGATACTGTTGACTGATCCTTTGATTGGTTGGTTGACACTTTTTGATGTCTTTTGGCATGATTATTGTTATTTAGCTTTATAGCTTTATTTTCAAGTGCTTCTTTGGCACATCTTTCTGTTATTACAGGTGCTTCGTAGGCACATCTTTCTGTTGACAACAGGGGAATCACCTCTAAGGTGTACAATGAACGGGTAAGTAAAACAGGGTAAAACGCATTGAATGCTACGTACTACAAGTACTTCTTAGTTAGTCATTTGCTTAAAACGGTAAAACTACTGGGGAACGAAAACTTATATGTGTGGGTACCTAGACTAGAAAACCTAACGAAACCAAATGTCTTTTGACTACATCTTCTTAAACAAACTATTGAATCTCCTCAAGAATGTGTTGCATCCTTATGTACTATTTGCTAATACACTTCGGTTGCTCCTTTGACTAGACGATATTCCAAATCATTTGATGACGATGTCTTAACAAGGTGACTTGATGACTAGGTCCGTGCCTTGTTTGACTTCTTTTGATCTGAACTATCTTCGATGTATTTACATCTTGATAAAGTTTCGCGTTCGAGAACACGTAAGTTAAAAGGGTTGATGACGCCGGGAGTCGCTCGCCCTCGCGATCGATTTACAGCGAACGCCTTTGAGGGTACACGACTCGCCGTTTGGTTTGCGTCCAGCTTAGCTGATCTTCTCGAGCTGATGGTACTGAATCGGTTTGACTCGACTGTTGACGATTGACTTGGTGAACGAACGAAAAACGATTGATCATTTCGAGATCCGAACGACGGTTGATACGTCATGTTGTTGTTGTTGTCTTTGCCAAAACCAATTATGTTCCTTGATTGCTTGATCCTTTGAACGTCTTCAATGAATAGCAATGTTTTTCTTCGTGTAAAACGTGGTTAGGTGATGAATTGGTGACTGGTGATCCTGCAGAATCCCTGGTCCTTTATGATCATTTCTTTCTTGACAATCATGGCTTTAGGTGGGCTTTTCTTTGCTTGATCACTATTCTCTTCACTTCACTATCGTTGCATTACATTACATTACATTACACTATTCACTTGGATCCTTGAATTGATTCTAGTTTGACTAGATCTTCATTTGGTTAGTTCCTCTTTGGGATTGCCCTTTGATGATGATAATAGAGGCCGGCCCTCGTATTATTTTGTTTTTCTTTCTTTCTTTCCTTCTTTTCCTTTACTCCTTGCTTTGATACCTTCTAGGCACTTTGTTAGTTGCTCCTTGAGCTTCATCTGGGCTTTTTCTTCTTTCTTCGCCTATCTCTAGGGAGTAGCCTGGGATTTTCGCTACTCCGAACATTACGGTTCCTTTTCACTATCCTTGCTTTGGATGACTCCTTATTACCAAGAACAATTTGACGTTGTTGAACTCAAACGATTGGTGTCTCCTCTTCTTGAGTTGACTTGCTCTTTACTCGTTGAATCCTCCAAATCACTTTGATGACTTCTTTGGTGTCCTCATTGGATTGTGTACTTGAACTCAATGACTTGAATCCTCCTATGGAGTGAATCGAAACCTTCCTTGGTTGATACCACGAATTGATCCGAGATCCTAATCACTTCTGTGACAATCTAGTCCTCTGAACATGTTGTTGACATCTTGTCTCTTTTGAGCTTCCGAACTGAGATGACGAATGACTTCTTCTATCTCTTGAATCGATGATGACGATGACCTGCACACCAAATCTGTTGACTAATTTGACTGGCGTCTGTAGACTGATGTGGGTCTTTGCTTCGTGCTTATTCATCTTGACTCAATGTCCGCTGGCATACTTCATTGAATGATGTTGACTGATGTCGAGCAATGCTTTGTGAAATCCTTTCGATGATCTTCTTGACGATTATCTTCTCCTGGATACCACATTGATTCCTAGACTGTGTGACCAATCCACAAGGTTCTTGGCTATCTGTTGGCGATGCTTGCCTCCCCTGTCAAAGAATGTTGCACATATTTCAGCTGGCTCTGTCTTCCTGACTTCATCTTCCGATATCCTGTCTTGATTGAACATGACTGCTCTGCGTTCTGATATCTTCCGAATGACGATTTGGTTGACGACGAACTATGTGTCGATTGCCTGATGACGATGTACTACATTTATGGATACTTCTGTTGGTGTACAAATGTCTTGCGACTCTGATACTCCTGATGTTGTTGATGCATCCTGATGGAATCCTTGACAACTTGTGTTTTCCTTATGACCAGATGACTCTTCTGTTTTCCTACCGAAACCGTACTGAATTCAAAATGAACTTGAATCTTTCCTCGTTTTCTTCGGAATACTAATGAGTATTGACTTGATACTGATCAATGACACGACGTTGTGACATCTTCCTGTGATCCTTGATGTGTCTTCTGACAATCAACGCGATCCTTTTTTGACATATATCCACAGCTTTCTCTGACGACGATACTCACTGCTTCTATCCTTGGCATCTAGAATCCTCTGATCCTTGTTGTTGACACCGATTTGACGTGTTACGTCTTTCTTTGTTGCTATGCCAGCAATGGCGACTATCTCGTTTTCTTCTTTGTAGATCAGTTTTCTCTGAATCCTTCAACTCCTTGATTTCTTCCTCAAGAACTGAACGTCTTCTTTCGTCCCAATGACTTGGTGCGATGACTTGACTCAGACTTCTTCTTCTACTTTACATCCTCAAGCTCAGGTTGATTGATATCCCTGACGACCATCCACGAACTATGTCTTCTGTTCTAGTGTCTCTTCGTCTTGTGTCCTAGCAAACGGTACCGGATCCAATATGCGATTGAAATCTTTCCTCTCTTTTGCGTGTTTCCCGACGAATTGACAATGGATTGATCTTATGAGCGAATGATGTATTTGCTTCCGAAAACTCCTGATGGATTTCTTCAGCGAAAACGTGTCCTTACACAACTGATACATCCTGAATTATTGACGAACTGTGTACTTCTCAGCGATAAAACCGATTAGCGACTGCTCCTGATGTTGAATTCAGCGATTTGACTTGATGAATCTTCATCTGACTACGTGTTCCGAAACGATCTTCTCCTCGAACGAACGGCTTCTTGATGACTGACATCTTCACAACTACTCAATGTGTTATGCTCCTTGATTTGGTGAAACAAATAGCAATTGATGTTGACTGAATGGTTGATTTGATGATCGATGTCTTCCGAACATCCACGTGTCCTGACTAATGCTTCAGTGTGTCTTCTTTTGACGACTTTAGTTGATTTCTGTCTTCACGACTTCATCTGTGGCTCTTCCACTTTCTACTACATGCTTGACTTGATAAACTTGTCTTCTGGTGTTGATGACTATCTTGACTATCCTAACGTCTATCTTTTGCGTTCTTCTTCAGCTAAATTTGTAGACTCCGCTTGGATATTTGGATTATCTTGGCACCAAACTGCATGATTCGAATAGGCTTCAAAGCTTCTGACTTGTTCTTCAGCTAGTCTTCCTATCTTCTTGACGATTTTGACTCAAACAAAGATTGTTTGCTTTCTGTCTTCTTTTGTCGATATCCCTTGACTGATTGGAATCGCTACGACTACTTGAAAACATGAGCTACTTGCTCTTCTCCTTGCTCAAAATCTGATGACGTTGAAAACTGACTGACGATCATGATGACGTGACGACCATGTCTGATCTTCTTTTAGTCTCCTTGACTTGCTCTTACACCAAACGTGATGTTGAATCACGGACTTTCTATCTTCTTTGTCTCTTTTGTCGAAGTACTATGATGTTGACGACTTCTTCTTGATTATCACGACAAATCGATATACTCTCTTCTTGGCTTGAACAATTACCGGCAAATTTTGTCTTGTTGACTTGGTTGACCCTATTTGACTGGGTTTCCTCTACCTTTCTCTCAACTTGACTATGTTGAACCAAACTGGCAACGCCAGACCCATTTGAGCTCCCATGGGTTTGCTTGATAGCGGGAGATCACAGCATGGCTCCTTTACTGGATTCCCTCGGTGCTCCCTGGCAATCCGACACTGGATTGACCCACCAAAACCTCTTGTCTACTTTGACTTCGACCCAGGTCACACCGACACCGACTTTCACGGCTCTTCCTTCTCCTCTTGCATTCACGTTTCTGGATTCTTGAACGATGACTTCTTGACGAATATTCAACATTCTTCTCTTTCACAAGTACATGGTTTATAACCAAGATTGCAACTCTAACGAGTCAAAGGATAAATGGATAAGATATTGGACTGGGTGCGCTACCCGGTAAGCCGTCAACAGAGATTTACAGCTCTGCTCTTCGACGGTAACCGGACGCACCACTCAGCTTGCTCTCCAACCAGACGATCTATCGCTTTCCTTGGTGTCGTACTCACGAAACGATCCTATCCACTACCCTGCTCTTGACGATTGGTTGATTCCGACGAAACCAGCGCCTTCCGATCGATTCTCCTGTTTTTGACGTAGAAGTGTCGAAACGATTGATGTTGTTGGCTACTGCTTGACGAATTGTCCCAATGTGTTGACTTGTTCCGCTGTTCACTGCTCCAATTGTGACTTGAAGTGTTCCCAGCGCTACTTGTTGTCGAAATTCCGAAAAATTCGACGTGATTCGAGTGAATCCTTCTTTCCTCGACCCTTGACGACGAGTTGTTGATCACTTTGACCTTTGAATGCGACGAATTCTTGACGAAATCCGTTGAAACGACGAAAAACGACTGACGAAACTCCTTGACGAAACATTTCGAAAATCCTCCTCCGTAAATCCACACGAGCGGCGCCTCTCTACCGTACTCGGACCTCCGTGACGAGACCTTTCCGCGTAATGACTTGCGCCTTTGAACTCTCTTTTGGCGGGCGTTCAAATTCGGGTGGCGTTCCTTCGCATTTTCCGAGCGATTGACGATGGAATTGTTGAAGTTGTCGGCGGCAAAATCGGCGATTGTCCTTTTACAGATGTTGTAGGTGCCTCCTTCGACCAACCGACGTCCCAAACGACTGTACTCGCGTCCTCCTGACTAAACTGCTCCTGATTTCGCTGCTTCGTTGACCTCCGCCAGCTACTTTCTTCTCCTCCTCACGTTGTCCTTGACCGAAACGCTTGAACTTTCTGACTTGACGATGTCCCTCTTGTTGCTCTGCTTGTTGACACGACGACGGCGGCTTGAACTGCTCTCTCCGATCGACACGATTACCAAACCAACGAGAAAGACGGAAGAGTATGGGGGTTTTCCCAGAGCAGCAAGAAACTACTAAGGGAAAAGAGTGGCCTTGGGCTAGAAAACCCTACTCGCTGACGAACCTAATGCGCAATAGTCATGGCCCAACTACGCAAAGGACGAAAGCGAGCCCTGTTAAACCTCGTTAGTGCTAAAGCCTTAAAATGCCCCGTCCCACTATAAAATTAGAGAAGGTTCGCGACGCCTAAACTAAAAGTGGGTAAATAACTTACGCCTATGCATGACCTCGCGCTACAGCCGGTGGTTTTTCCCGAGCTGCTACCAGTAAAGACGTGGAAGTCTTTGTGCAACCTAACTAAACCTAAACCCTGACAGAATGCGATGCAGTGGAAGCGTAAACAGATATGCGCTAACAAACATTTATTAACTGTAAATGTTGTTGGGGGCGGACATGCAAAAGGGGTGAGCTACCTATAGAGGCGGCGATAACACGGGCGCAACGGGGTAACATTAATGTACTAGTAAAACAAAGGTAAAAGGCCTCGATCCCTCGTTCTCCTCGCCTTATATAGGGCTCGGAGAGACGCAGAGAAAGCGGGAAGTTAGAGACAATTAATTAGCGGTTCGGCGAGATCACTTGTCTGTCGGTGGTGCGCGTTTGCCTCGTCGTACTGTACTTGATGAACAAAGTGAGTCTGATCGGGTGAACGATGAACATGCGTTGTTGTGTGATGGGAAGAGGGAGAGTTAGTGGTGACTGATCACAGAGCTGGTGGCAGCTCTGACAATAATCAAATTGACTTTTATTTTTGAACTCACTCCTTCCAGTTGAGTAGGAACATCTAGCTCGTATAGAACTGCCACGTTCCCATCTAACTTCATTAAACAAGACATTGGAGCACCGACTGGAGAATACTCACTGACTCGATTCGCTGCTTGAATGTAGATAGCCACTTCCGTTCTGAATAATAGAAGACATGAGTCATCTTTCTATAGATACTCACCTCAAAAATGTGTCATTATAAGTTGTAGGTAACTTTGAAGTCGGGCAATTTATATCATGGATTACTGTCTTCCATGGATGACATAGATATTTTGAAGGTACACACTTCGATGAGTCTAAACACCACCTGAAAGAATAAAAGTTTAAGTTTTGATCATAAACCTCTTGATCCCAAAGAAACTAACCTACAACTAACACCACTATCAACAACTCCAGCGCATTGCTCACAACTGGTAAACTGCCTACATTGATCCTGAGTCTGAACTAATATAAATCTAGTGAATTGAATAATAACTGGGAACAGGGAAGCGAAAACAGCTCGCATATTGTGACGTGAATGAATAGGTATTTATGAATAGAAATGAAGAAGAAATGAGAGAAGGAGAGCTGAGGTATTCAATTAATATGAAAGTTTTTTTTCAGCTGTCTCTCTTTCTCTTTTGGGAAATGGAATAAGTTCTAGATTTGGAGAGTGAAGAAAAAAAGTTATATTGAGTTTCAAGATTGGAGTATTAAGAAAATTGATATGTCGAAAAATTGGAAAGGCTGAAAGATAATCGATGGTTAGAATAGACTGAGATCTGAATACAAAAAGCTCATCTTGCCTGAATTCGGAATGTTTTAGTCCTGAAATTCTATTAATAAGGAGCACAATATCTCCCTCAAAGAACGTTCATTTCGGATCCTGATTACTCAAAAATCCTTGACCATTTGATTCTCTGGAAACTGTTCTCCACCCAACTTTCCTCTTGTTTTTGTTTTTGTTTTCCCTGTTTCAACAGTCTGAAATTCTAATTCATGTTGTAAACCTTTTACGATAATGTATGTGTTATCTATGAAATCTTCACGAAAACAAAACATATTTACATGAAACCTCGAATTTGCCAAATGAGGTAGTTCATACACGAGACAAAAAAGCAAACATTTTCTTAAAGTTAGAGTATATATTCTCTCTTTTTTTCGGATCACATCACTGTTGTTTGTAATTCTATGCATGTTTTTCACATAAAATACCCGACACTTTCGATTTTGACCAGTATCCCTTTTTGATCAGAGTGTCCTACTTACCCGTTTCACATGATTGCTCTCAGGTTTATAGGGAGGGACTGAGAGGAACGGATGGATGGAAAACAGGGTGAAAAAAGAAGAAAAGAAGAAAGAAGATGATAGAGGTAAATCCAACCTGTATTCCGCTAGTTCGCATTCCATTGGTGAAAAGTGATACTTTTATTATGCATGCAGTTTTTGTGAATTGTGTTCGGAAGTTGCTTTCTTGACGTAGAAAATTTTCTAATACCACCAAATACTCTAAAAAAACCCTCGCCGTACACTTTCCCTGTAAAAATTGAAGCCTCGCCGTGGGGGGCTTTTCGCGCGTTTTGAAATCTCATATCTCGTTTCAAAGTAGTTTCCTGAATTCCTCTCCAAGAAGTTTTTTTATTCTCTATGAAATTCTGCATCGATTCATATAAAAAAATGATCTTTCTTTTCAAATAGTTAACTACTAGAGCTGTGCAGAATTCCGGACTTCCGACTTACATTCTTTAAGTATTTTACTTCCGCCCAGCTAACTACCCCAGTTATATGAGCTAATTTTCAGTTTATCAAGTCGCTGAAGATCGTTTCTCATCTTAAAATTTAGCACGAAATTCCCAATTTTACCCTCAAAACCCCAGAATTTCGTTTAGCTTCTGGCAACTGTTCAATTTCCGTACCCTTCACATAATCTTAACTTTGTTCAGAGCTCCACTTCCAAATCTCTCTCACTCCATTTCGAGTACACTTCACAACCTTGATCCTACTTCCTGTCGAATTGTTTCGTACGTGATGATTCACAAATAATTCTTTAGCCGTTTTCTACTATACTAAATCCGATGTCTCTCATCTGCATTCAACAAAAATACTCCCCTTCATTTGTCTCAAAACAATCTTATCCGCATTTCTTCTCTTCCCGTTCTGTTTCTTTTTCATCTTCTTCTTCTTCTTTCTCCCCCGCCTCAAAATACTGTATCTACATATAAATACTGATAAATAGTGATAGCGCTTTGCGCTGCGACGTTGACTAACTAGGTCAAAACACTCTGTAGGACTGTTCTTCTTCACATGTGATCTCTAATTCCTGAAAAAAAGAATAGGGCTAGTTTCGGTGTTTCTCTCTAGGAAAGCTGACCTATCCAAGCTAGTTTTCATCTTTTGATTGATCTCGTTTAGACAGTTTTTGATGCCATTCTATTAGAGGAGTAGGCTAGGACACAACTTTTAGATTGGCAGTCAATCCAACGAGTGAATTTCAAGTTGAAGAACTTTCAAAACTTGTCTGAAAACAACCAAATTTCAGTCAACTTTAGAAGATCTTATCCTAGATTTTACTCTTTTTATTTGATGATATTGATCGTCTACAGACCAATTTTTAGGAATGTTCCTCCTACTATTGGTAGAATATATTTTGAGGGGGGAAAGTAATGATTTTGTTGCTTGTAGAAGTAACAAGTAAAGCCAAATAGCAAAGATTCTTCTGGAGGTTAATAAAATCTGGAAGCTAAAATCTTTTGGATACCGATACAGTCACCTTCTTATGCTCCGAACATCGAGTTGTCAACTTATTGGAAGTAGATTAATTTGAAATTTGAATAAGCACATTTAAACCTTCCTCTTATTTGGGAAGAAAAACCAGACTTATCACTGTCCAGATCTAACCAAAAAACATTCAAAAACAGTCTACTAACCAATAATCATATATTCATCTTGTCTCCTGATTTCCCTTCACAAACTTACGTCACTCCTCATTTTCTCCTCTTAGTTTTCCTCATTTCCTATAACTTTCTGATAGCAATCTCTCTTTTTTCTAACAGGTAGAAGTAGAAAAACACCATCTGATTTCCATTTTCCTCCTCCTCCTCCTCCTCATAGTTCCTTGACAAAACTAATCTCACATTCCCCATCTCGTCTCACTTTTTGGCAGTTAGAAAGGAAGGGGGAACACAAGGAAGACTCAGTTGGCAAAAGTTTCAAAATACCTAAATAACTTGTTCTTCTACTTCTTTTTTAAAAGGATTCTTGCCTCGAGAATTATTGTCACCTCCTCTCTTCTAATTCAACCTCTTTTACCATTCATTTTCAATTTCTCGATCAAATTCAAAAAGTGCACTTTTCGTCCTTCCAAAAATCTTTTTTTTTCTTCTCTCCTTTATTTTTCTATCTTGTGATTTCACACAAATCTCTCCAATTTGAAGGTCGACGCCCCCCAATTCATCAGATTTTCCAAAAAAGGAAATCCAAATCTTCGATAAACTATGAATCAATCCGAACGAGAATTCGTTGATTTTCTACGCGCCGAGGTATGCTTTCATTTCCGTTTTACCAAAAAGACGCCAATCTGAACTGTCATGTGAAACTATTAATGACAGTATTTTGGTCTCGAGGAACATGTGTTTTCATAGAGATGTGTGTAGTTTGGGTTGAAATGACGAATGGTAGTTTGGATGTTAAGTTTATTTATTCGATTTTTCGGAGTGATGTGATTAGGAAAAGAAGACAGACTGTTTTGAACTAAGCAAAAACAAGAAGGGGTTTTTTGTGTACTACATTTCTAAGAAAAAATCTATTTATCTCGAGATACAGATGCATAACAAACAGTGGTTGCCAGGAACACCACTGCTAGGCTTGTACATATTATATCAGTACGCATCTAAACTTTTCTGGAGGCGCATGGACTTTTGCGGGAGATGTCCCGTCACGAAGTCCATGTGCCTATATAAAAGTTTGGTTGAGTACCAGTAAACCACATTCTCAGTTTTGCAGAGCAAAGATCTCCTAACCGAATACTATGACACCGATTTCAATCTTCTGCGATGGGCTCAAGGATACGGTTTCAACAAAGTTGAAGCTCTTGCGGAGCTTCGAAGGCATCTTCGTTTCCGTCAATATTATGATCTTGACAATATTCTAACTAATGTTCCAGACCATCCAATTCTCAAGAAATACTTCCCACTTGGTCTTGTTGGTGGGTATTCTTGAACATCTACGTCAAGACTTTTTTGTTTTATAGGTGAAACTGGAAAAGAGAACCAATTGTTGGTAATTGAATGTGCCGGTCGAATTGACCTGATGGGAATTCTCAAATCTGTCCACTTGTCCGATTTTTTGATTCAAAGGTTTGCACTTTTATTCGCCAAAGACGTACTTTGAATGTACCAAGATTCAACTATTTTATTGTAGATTCAAGTTCCAAGAGAAAATGTTGGCAGCAATGAACGAAATGGAGAGGAAGTACGGGACACAGTGTTCAGTTATTTATATTTTGGATTTGGAGGGATTGAAATTTGATCCAGCCTTGATTAATATCGTTACGGGACCATATCGAATTCTATGGGCATCAGTTTATACTGCATATCCCGAGTGGATTAATACTCTTTTTTTGATCAATGCACCATCATTTATGTCACTTTTATGGAAAGCAATCGGTCCACTCCTTCCGGAAAGAACTCGTAATAAGGTTCGAATTTGCACTGGGAATTCGGATTGGAAGACTTCAGTTCAAAAGGTAAGAGGGAATAGGGAATGTCACGCTCCTATTTGATATTGACCTGATTTCAATGATAAGAAATTATAGAACTGTACAAAAAAAACCTTGATTGCAAAAGGTTGATCAAAAAAAGAAGAGTCGAATAACCTTCCGGTTCTGAAGTTCGGTTTTTGCATCTGGTTTCACTAACCTACGAATGAAAAGTTGCTCTCTTAATTCTGAAAGCCCTCGCATCAAGAAATTATTCTGAATCATATCAATAACAAGGAAACTAAAGTAACTTGACAATTTTCAAAATTACTTTCAGCATGCTCACATCGACAACATTCCGAAACACTGGGGTGGAAATCTAGTGGACAAGAATGGAGATGGAATGTGTCGTGACATCCTGAACATTCCCTTCGACTCAATTCCACAAGAACTCTACTGGACTCCGAATCTTGAGACTCCAGCTATCAAGGACTTGATTTGCACTAACATTGGTCCTGGTAAATCGGCAGTTTTCACGTATACAGTCGATAAAAGTGTCATCGAACCGGTTTATATTGTTATCAACAGGTTTATCTTTCTAAAAGATGCAAGTGACTTTCAACCATCATGTTAATTTAGATTCTGTGATCGAACATTCGGAATGGGAATCTGGCACGGAGAGGATGAGAATTCGGATATTGAGGAGATGAATGAGTTGGCACCTGACTTTGATTATCCAGGTATGATATTCAGAAATAAAAAGAAAGAAAGTGATCGTTCTTCTTCTTCCAGGAATGCCTACTGTAGACTACCTCCGCCTCAGAATGCCTGGACCTGGAGTCTACAAAATCAAATGGGGAAATGAGCAAGCATGGATCCGATCCCTGACTCTTTATCATCGAGTTCGATTCCAAAATGAGCACAAAGAGAATGTTAAATTCATGGAATTGGTTTAAAATAACAAACTTTTATGGGAGCAAGAAAACAAAAAAGCTTTTATTTTGAATTAAAACGAAACATGTAGATCATTTTCCTTACGTTGTACATAAATAAATAATTGAAATTTCATTTGAAAGATTCGATGATTTGGAGATAGAGAAAAATCTAGGATTCGGTATTGTTATAGTAAAAAGAGTATTGAAGAAACCCGTGGATCATCAAAGGGAAATACATAATCAGTTCAGTCAGTCCTCCGGAAAACAATTTCATCTCCAGCAACCGTTTTGGTTTTTCCGGCAGCCTGCCGTCGACGTGGTTGCTCTCTGCCACGTGGCATCGCCACTCCACCGACTGAATCGTGTTGTTGGCACACTGCCAGGCATTTGTTTTCTACTCTCGACATTCGAGACGTTACGTCGTCCATGCTCATTGAGTTCTGGAAAATATAGTTTTCAAAACAATTTTTACCGGGAAAAAATCATGGACAAACAGATCTTCCTGATAATTTTTTAATTACTGTTCCCGCAGTTTTGGAGCGAAAAACAAACTAGTTGAAGGCCCCCCACACATGCAACAAAATCCAGTTCTAACCTTCTGAAATCCATCATAAAGTAGATCAAATCGACTCGAAATATTCGCTAGTTTCTCATAAATCATTCCAGTTGTACTTCCATTTTTCACAGTTCCATTTGTCTCTCCCTCAATTTCATTCTCTCGTATGACTTCAAATTGCATTCGGATAGCTTTCAATTCCAATTGAAACTCCTCGATATGACCCATTTTTTGTTGAAGATCTGAAAAAAAACTCATTCTTTATGTACCCCTTACATGTATATTCAAACCTTCAATTTGTTCCGAAAGAAGCTTCACACGACACATTGCAGTGTAGAGGAAATAGAGAGCTGAGATGAAAATGAAAAGAAAGCAAATAAGAAAAATGGTTTTGTAGGTTTTCTGTCGATGTCGGATTTCTTCATAATCGGTGGTTGATCTGGAACAAGAACGAAAACATATTATGAAAAGAATGTTACTGGAATAGAAAGGCACAGCTAAGGAATTTCCCAGATTGTATGCCCTTCTATTAGAGATTTCCTCTAAATTTCTTACTTGCTAAAGAAGTTTCTCCGTCTAGAAGAACTCGACGTGGCACCTCTCAAATCCAAATCAGGCACGTCTGAATCATCGTCAGACTGAAGAAGGGATGCACCAACCATTTCGTTTTTCTTATTTCAGAATTATCTTTAAACCATTCCTTGAATCTGAAAGAAAATCCAAAAACTCTGGGAAGAAAAGTGGCGTTCGGCACACTAAAAATCAAATCGAATTCTTCTCGAAAAGAGCTAAACGTAAAAAAGAAAAAAAAAACAAAAACTGCATCTGTTTTCAATTAAAATGCAAATAGAGAATCGGAGAAGAAAAAAAGATTGGACCACTACAGAATGAAGAAAAAAAAAGCAAAACGGAGATTTTAATCTGGCAAAATGGATGGAGGGGATGCACGGGGCGAGTAAAGGAAATTGAATGAAAAATCAGTGGGGAGGAAAGAAAATAGACGGGGGCCCACAGAAATTGATAGAGCTCGTGGGAATGCTTACGGGCAAAAAAGGGTTATTCATGAGCAAATAGATATGAGAGTTTATAGGAATATTTGAACGAGTTCATGATATTCTTGGAATAAAAGAGATCTCCTCCCACGGAAAAGTATAGCTGAGGTCAGCAAGAATAGGTTTCTAAGACATCGATGCCTGGGATTCGGGTTCAAGAAAAGACAGCCAGGTTAGGAAGTTCCGATCAGAACGTATAGGATGCATGTCTAGGTCAAAAAAATTCTCTAGAAGCATCTTCGAAAAAAGATGTATCGAAAAAAATTAGTGGGTGTATTCCCTATCAGTTTTCTGAATAAATAACAACAACGGCGACTGAAAGCATATCTGCATTTCGACATGAAAAATATTAATATTGTGCTCAAGAGATGAACAATAACAGACAACAACAACAACAAAAACTAAAATGCATAGTAGCTGAAATACAAAAAAACTAATCTGATGTAAAAACGATTTTATTGTAGTTTTTATAGTCATTCAGTTCTTTCTTAAACCGAACTATTCAGTGAAAATTCCCCGGAAAATCAGAATTTGAAACTTTCGACTCAATATTTATTCTGCAATATCCAATATATATTTTGATTGTCTCAATTAAATTTCATCTCTTTTTCTTCTCCTCCCTTCGCGAACATTTTGTAATGGGCAACTGCTATTTGATTGATTAGAAGCTCTTCGAATGAAACTTTTCACACGACAAAAATCATGATGTTTGATTGGAAAGAGTTTTTGTGAAGATTTAGGAAGAAAAGAAGAATTGGAAGAAATTGAAAAAAGAACAGGAGAAATCGGATTAGTGTTTGTGTTCCACGACGGAAGAACCCTACAATTTTTGGAAGGAAATTTTGTTTTCTTCACAGAGTTTTTTTTTGGTTTTGGGATAAGTGTTCGTTGTCAAATGTATGGAGCAAAGCACCTACAGTAATCCCATATAAACAGAACGAAGCTCTTGAAGAATTCGAAACCTCATGACTCTCTCTCCTCTCTCTTTCTACTTTTCTACCACGAGTTCCGTCCTAATTCCACTCGACCTGGATCAACCCAAAAAAAAAAAAGAAGTCAGAAGTACTTAACCCAGCTTAAAAACAATTCTTCAAGTTATCTGTCTTCTTCTTCTCTTTTTTTGCCTAATCTTTTGTTTTCTTTTCATTCTTCTTTGCTTACTTCTTTCCAGAGTTCTTGGAAAGTCACATCCTAGACTTTGAGGGTTTTCTGAATGGAACAAGCTCTCCAATTTAGAAAAAACCAGGTTTCTTTCAAAAAGCAGGATAATTTAAATGGGGAAACTAGAAATGGAACGACGAGCATTGTTTTGAAAGAAGTGAGGGAGGGAGGGACGGGGTTGAATAGAAGGCGTCGGAAATGAGATTACGATGAAGGCACACAACGAAGAAAACGAATGGACTTTTTGGGGGTGAAGAAAAGAAAATGGAGGCGAGACCAAATGAGAAAAAGTTTGCAAAAGCAAAAAGATGAACAAATGAGTATGTATTACTAAATCAGGGGTAGATCCGGGTGTGATCAAAATGGAAAATGTTGGAAATGGAAGCCGAAAAAGAATGTCACCATGACAGAAACAGCAACTCAGTCAAGTCTGATTAGTTTTTTACAGTTGGAATAACCATGAGCTATCACGAGAAACTGCACATGAACCACAATATTTTACAGTTGAAACCGTGAATCCCGATAAAGAG
>GL380436.1:0-15747 GCA_000143925.2 Caenorhabditis brenneri
TGCTGGAAAATCCTCCCTGGAATTTAAGATACACAATTAATGTAAGACAAGAACGAGGGGAAGCAAAGTGAGCAGCTGAAGAAGAGGTTGGTGGGATTGGAGAAGAACAAGTGAGGCTGATCTCATATGATAATTCTCTAAAAAATGGTACTTATTAGCCAGTTTCGTTTGAAACTGTTTGTCTTCTTCACCACGCAGAGGTTAGTACCGTCGAAGAAGTTTCAAAATCAATCAATATGTAATATGTACAAAGATTGATTTTGAAGATTGGCTACTTCATAACCAAATCCAAACGATCAAGTTAAGCTGACTTCTTTATCCATCGCTCGTCCTTGAAAATAATCCGGGGAATTCGTGTTGATAATCAATATCGTGGATTCCGTCGCTTTGACTTCCTCCATAGTTTTGGTTACAGTTGTTAGAAGTTTCATCCAATTGAATATCGGAATCTTCTTCGTTGTTATTACGTTGTTCGGCATGAATAACATCATATCTTCCACTGTTGTCATTATTATCTATTCTATCATGATCGGTTCTTTCTTCTTCCGTGGCTGTTGTACAGTGTTGATGATCCTGATGTATTCTGCTGGCTCCATGCACATCTTCATTCAGAATCTCTCCACCGATCTGTTGTTCTTCGATCGGATTGTCAGGTGGTTGGAGAGATTCACTTGAAGTTGGTTCGTTGTCGTTGTTGGTGACAGTTGATCTTCTGGAGGGTTTACCCATGTTCTAAGGTGTTTCTGGAAAAAATGAAGAGGATTAGAGGTAGATTTGAAGATGAAGAAGATAAGAGTTCAAGAAGGATATATTGGAAAAATGATATTTATGCTGATATTAACGATCGACTATATAAATTGAATCGGTGCCTTTTTGTGAAAAACCGCCTAACCGCATCAAAAATTTGTGCTCAGTTTAAGAATGGAGGGCACAATAAGAAAATGGAGGGCCCAAAAAAACCAGGGCCCGAAAAAACCAGGGTAAAAAAAACCAGGGTCAAAAAAAATCGAGGGCCAGAAATTTTAAGATTTAGGGTATTGTGGGTCTGGAAAAAAAACCGATAAGAACCAAAAAAATATTTTGGCAGTTTCATTAACGCAATAATTGGGCCTTCCATTTTTTTTGACCCTCCATCTTAAAATAGGGTCCTCGTTTTTTTTGGTCCATAATTAATTTTTTTGGACCCTCAATTTTTTTCGGACCCTCCATTTTTCATTGGGCCTTCTATGCTCAAACAGAGAGCCAGAACTCGAACTCTCTAAAAATATTTTTTCAAGCTACAAGGTAATAAATATAAATTTCCATTTTATCTGTCGTTTGCCTAATTTCCAGATCATATAGATAACAAAGAAACCAAAAAAAAAGAACCAATCTGCCGCAAAAACTAAGTCGACGTCGCACAAAAAGTTCAGTTTACACAAATGAAAACGGGGGGAGCGCCGACCTCCTCCTCCTCCTCTTCATCCCCCTCTCTCTCTCTAAACCGGCAAGAAAATAGAATTGGGGATGAAGAGATGCAGAATCCGCGGGGAGCCTTCTGGAAACTGGATGCAGAAGTGTGTAGACACTCCGACGGATTCATTGCGGACAAAAGCTGTTCGGCGGGATGTGAGACTTTTCAAAAATGATTTATTCTGGGATAAATGCAAAATTTGCCTTTTCTCTCTCTTTTTTTGCAAAAAATAAATACAAATTCAAGAATTTTAAGCATCAATGATATCATCAGGACCCGTTCTCTGATTATACTTGTTCATCCAAAAATTCTTCGCTGCCACGTACTTCCTTCCACGCATCACCACATAGATTGCGAGTCCTTGAGCAGCGGTGAAGCAGATCTGAATAGAATTATCATTAGAGCACTGTTGCTTGACAAAAAAAAATACCTGAAAAACAGTCCATCCCAAATCGAATCGAATATTTCCAAAGACTCTTCTATGCACATCCATTGCAAATGCTCCAAGGGTGAGGATGGTGAAGATGCAGTTGAGAATGAAGTTAGTCATGTAGAACACTAGGAATGGGCTGAAGAACACCTTCTTGCTTTTTTGGAGCCCATAGAATAGAAGAACGTGGCATGGGAGGCCAACAATGAAGGCGAAGATTAGATCAACTGAAATAAAATAATATGATCAGAAGTTTTCCAATTGGAAAGAACTTACTAATTTCTAAATGGTCTATGAAGGGATTTCGTCCCTGGCCACGAGAATGGAATAGAGAGTAGGAGATGCAGAATGCAATGGTTACAGCGAAGCCGATGGCACAGGCGATGTAGGAGCCGACCTGGAAGAAATTGAGGATTGTGAAATTGATTTTCGGCAAGCTTTCCGTTTTTCAGCGGCAAGTTGCGGGCAAATTGCCAGAAAATTAGGCAAGTTGCCAGAGAAAAGGCAATTTGCCGCAACAGCATCTGCTTGCCGAGCGCAGAGCAACTTGCCTCTTGCTTGCCGTAAACATTTAACAAGAAATCGGCAAGTTGCCGTTTTGGAAATGGGCAAGTTGCTCTGCAATTTTACCTTGCACGGCACCTTGCCGATAATTCCCTGAGCATTTGTTGAAAATTATCAATAGAGCACACTTACCTTCACATGAACATTGGTCCCGAATAGCCGGAACGCTTTATCATTCTCCCTGAAGGTGATCACATCCGAGTTGTCTAATCTAAAAATTCATCTCAAAATTATTCCTCACTCCTTTTTCAGACTATCACCTTGTCTCAAATCTCGAATAATCCACCTCCTGCTCCTGAACGATTCCCCGAAGGAAATAGTTCACTTGGGCTAGTGTTGGAATTTTTTGACGCCACGTGGCCATCTGGAAATGAAAGGATGAAAGGAATAGGAAATTTGGAGCGAAAGAAAAAGAAGAAGTGAGGAGCGTATCGGGAAAAAAGGCTATAAAATGAATTGGAGTTTTGTCGAAAAGGAGCCAAGAAGGAGGAGGAGCCTGACAGGCAATAATTCTAAGTGAGCTCATAAAATCGGAAGTATCACGAGCTTTTAGGGGGAAAATGACGTGAGAATGTGAAGAACGTAGTATTGTTAGAAAATAGAAGCAAAGAAAAGATTAGGTGCATAAAAAAAGAAAAAAAACTGGTGGTTTCAAACAAGATGCGCCTGTGAGTGGATTCTGAAAATTTCAGCCCTCACTGGAGTCTGAGAGCCTGGAATCTTAATCTGAAAGCCGCCATATCGACAATGCATTGAAAATCAAGAGGTGGTGTCAGATAATCAGATGAAGATTTCCAGACTCTCAGGCTTCAGTGAGGGCTGGAAATTTCAGAATCCACTCACAGAAGCCTCTACTTCCAGACCCGCAATTTATAAAAATTCTAAATCCACACAAGAATATTGAATTTTTCCCCATTCAAACCGGCCGAGAAAAATTTGCAGTTTTACCTCAAAATGAGATTTTTTGATGAATTTTTACTCGGTAGGAAATTGCCAAAAAAACGAAAACCAACTGGTCAGATATATAGTTCTCTGCTGCAAACGTCGTCCTAAGCCTCTTGATTCTTTTATGATCCAACTCGTTTTTCTCCAATCCTCCTCCTCCTCCTCCTCTAATGCCAACAAGGACAACACACATAGTTTTTTTGAGGAGGAGGGGAATAGGTTTGGGGTAGGTGTTGAATAATGAAAAAAACTTTGAATTTTCTAAACTTGAAAATCTTCGAAAAATTTTCAAAAATCCGGTACTGACCGAATCGATAACTTTTAGAAACCTAGATGATTGATACAAAACAAGAAGAACTATAAGAAGGATAAGCCCGAAGGAATAAAAAGAGAAAAAAAAGTAATACTTATTTGCCATGAACATTAGGTATAACCGGTTTAAAGGCGCATGAAAGAGGGGAAACAGAAGAGATGTGTTGGTTTTTAAAGATGATGGAAACGTGTTGGGAACTACAGGATAAACAAAAATATGATAGGGAGAGATAGAAGGGATCTTTGAACGAGAAATTTTTTTCAGAAAGTTTTTTTGGAAAAGGAACCGAAAATACCAGGAAAAACCCGGCAAAATCATGAGGAAGCTACTTCTTTTTTTTTCAAATTTCCGCGCAAAATGAATACATGGATTAGAAATTTTTATAAAATGAACTGCTAAAAAGTTAACGATTTTTTGGATTTTCACCCGAAAGCATTATAGAAAAACTTTTTTTTTTGGATTTTTCCGTTCAAATGAAACGCAGAGTCGAGATTTTTACCTTGATTACAGGCTACTGTAGGAAAACTGTAACTCAACACGGTTTGGCCAAATCCAACAACTCCTGACTAAAGAAACATGTGAAGACACGTGTAGATACATGGTACAAAGTCCTGAAAAGGAGTGGAATCAGATGAAGGAGGCGAGTGAGAAAAAGAATCGGAAAACAAGGTCGTCTAACTGGCTGAGTCTCCTCGTCAGATCACTCTCTCTCTCTTTCGGTATATGCAAAACTTTTTCTTTCAGTTTCTCGGGAAAAAAGATAATTGGTGTCTTCTTCTTCTTCTTCTCCTTGTCGAGAAAAGTTTTGAAGGGAGAGAGAGAGAGAAGGAGAAACATTAAAAGGTGTTAATTGGAATGGAAGAATTGTTGTAAACGGACACAGAAGGAGTGGTTCGAGAAGGATTTAATTAGAGATAGTGGTGGATGAGACCGGATGAAAAACTGTTACGGAATGGAATTGTGTGGCAAGAAACAAGAAGTTCAATGGAAACGTTTCGAAGTTCAAAAGTTGAGAGCGGAAAGAAAAAATCTAGATGGCTTAGGAATTTTCTATAAATTGGTGGTCTGAAAGTAGATGCTTCCGTGAGTGGATTCTGAAATTTCCAGCCCTCACTGGAGTCTGAGCGTCTGGAAATCTTAAACAAGCTCCGCCTCCTTATTGGCAATTTCAGATTAAGACTTCCAGACTCTCAGGTTGTAGTGAGTGCTGGAAATTTCAGAATCCACTTACAAAAGCATCTATTTTCAGACCAACAATTTATAGAAAATCCCTAACCCAGGTGATAAAATATTCCCTTGTAAATGCAATGAGGCTCTTATGAAGAAATAGTGAACGCCAATAACTGTATAAGTGTTCTCGTGAAATACAAAAAAAAGAGAACATTATTGGAGTGCAGATATGTGTGATACCGTATCCTGGATAAGCTTTCCATCAATTCTTCTATCAAATTATAGTCCAGACCATAACCTATTTTCGCTAAATATTGCAGCTGAACACTTCATCACTTTTTGCAATTTCTCTATCACTGCTTAACTTTTACGTTAGTGAAAACTAACAGGAAGTTCGGCTCCACGGCACTTCGCAATTCATAATTTCACTCTGACATACAGTTTTGGAATTGTGAATCGTGAAGCGATGCGAAGTTTTGTTTTGTACCTACCTTCTCTTTTAGATTACGACTTTCTGGGTTTTAAGGTTTTTCTTTTTATGCACGGAGCTATAATGTTGCATGTCTTTCATCTTTCAAAATATCAATTCAAAATAGATATTCATTATCGATTATATTTCATAAGAACACAACTTTGTCACAATAGTAATAATGATTCGAAATATTGGCCTGTATACATACATATTGCAATGCATCACAAAAAAGAAATACATGAAACATGGAGGGGATGATGAGATACGAACAGGAAAACACATTTGGTTGGGGACAAGACAATCAGATCTTTTGTTTTAAAAAAAAAGAACCTTTGAAGGTGCAGTGGGGAGAAAATGAATAGTTTGACGGTATAAAGCTAAGAAATAATGGAGGAGATATAAAAAATAATTAGTTGACGGGTTGTTGGGACACAAGTGGAGCAAAGATTCTCATGAATGCCGTATGGGTCATTGTTTCGAGCTGGAAATGTTGAAATTTGGAAACGGGTCTTGTAATTTAGGCATACTGAATGTTCAGAGCAGCATATCTCGGTCGTCTTTGAAGTTATCAAAAAATTGTCAACTAATAAAACATTAAGAAAAATATTTTACACATTTTACTAGTTGACAATTTTTTGATAACTCCAAAGGCAACTGAGATATACTGCTCTGAACATACAGTGTTCCAAAATAGCTAGGACAAGGCTGTCAAAATAGCGGCCGCGGCCTGGGATTAATCTAGGTCATGAAAGGTCGTGGCCGGCCTCTTGCAAGCCTGTTAGGTAACTTCCATGACCGGAGCATCGCCATTTTAGCATCCTTGGTTTCGGTAACCAACTCACACTTGTCTTGGAGTACCCAGTATCCAGGTCAGCAACCATGGACTTATTAATCTTCACCACCTCATTGTACTCTTTCAAACTGATCCTTTTTCCGTCTATCGCACGAGTTCTTCTCTTCTTTGGCTTGTATTGATAGTCCGGATGTTTCTCATGATGTAGCTGTTTTTGACGAGCCTGCTCTTCGAAATATGGAGCCTTTTCTTCTTTGGTTAAGGTTCGCCAACGGGCGCCTGGAAATTTTATTAGGTAAATTCAAAAACAAGAATCGAGAAGCGGAAGTTCTGATTTTTCGGGGTTTTCGGTTTTCGGAAGAGTTTTTTACTGAAAAATATGGAGTCGGAAATTTTTCCGGAAAAAAATTACGGGGAAAATCGGGAAAAATGTGTTTTTTCAATTCAAATTGAGCTTGAAACTCAAAAAAAATCCGTAACGTTCCACGGAAATTTCTCGGGGAAAAAAATTTTCAAAATTTCCATTTTCCGGAAAAAATTTCAGAATTTCCGAATTTCCGAGTTTTCCGGAATTTTTTTTCGCGGAAAATTTTTCGGGGAAAAATTCGGAATTTCCGTTTAACGACAAAAAAATGTCCGGAAAACTTCTCAAACTTTCCGAAATTTCTGATTTTTCCGAATTTTTTTCACGGAAATCTTTTTTCGGAAAAAATTTCAGACTTTCGGAATTCTCGATTTGTTCCGGAATTTTTTTTCACAGAAATTTTTTTTCGGGAATTTTCCGGAAAAAAATATTTCCGAGCCTGCTCCCTCACCTAAAATTTTCGAGATCTGACTATTATGCAAACACGAATTTGCATCGTTCAACTTCGACCCCTCAACAATTCTTCGTCTCTCCTCTCTGGCCCAAATCATGAATCCATTCATCGGTCTCTTGATGTGACTCTGTTTTGCACTTCTCGGCGTACTTTGTCCACTACTCGAATCAGAGGATGTGTTCACTTGAGCTGTAAGTACATTTCAGGTTGAATAGGCTTCTGAGAACGAAGAATTCTTGCAAAACTGTTCCTCTTACCATTATCAATGCTTGAGGACAACGAGCTTATCAGCCATGGAAGAGTGAATCCATCGGTTGGAGACGGTGGAATTTCAATGGAAAGATTTGGTGAGGAAGATTTTGGTGAAGAATTGGTGGACATGGCGGCGGCAAGTTGGGCGGCCTGTTGGAGCAAGAGAGGAGTCAGTGGTGGGGTGAGCACAGAGTTGTTCAGAATTGATTCATAGTTGAAGGTTCCTGGAAGCATGATTTTTCTTTGGGTTGAGGTCAAGTAATTGGCACTCTTGTTAATTAGGTTCTTCTGGACCTGAAAACTTTATCAACCGAGACATTTCGGAACCAGGGATTCCAAGACCATACCGTAAATCCTGTAACTCTGGAACACTGTGTGTCCAGAGCAGCATATCTCACTTGTCTTCTAAAAGTGTTCAACTAGTAAGTTGTTTAAAATTTTTTGCTTAAAACTTTTTTAGTCTATCACATTTAGATAGCTTTGAAGGCAACCGAGATATGTTGCTCAGTACCTAATTGCAGGGATCGCGGTGGTTCTCAGCCACCTGGTAGTGCTCAAAAGCTCAGTTAATCTCAGAATGATGGGTCTTGCCGCGAAGAAACAAATTGGAAAACAATTAATACAGTTAGAAGTTTTATGTACGCTTCGAGACCCATTATATCACCACACCTAGGCTTGCTCAGAACCTGATTTTTCCGAAAATTCATTTCGGAAAATTAAAGTTGGAAAATTTTTCTGGAACTGTTTTTTTATCGGAATAATTTCTGGAAAAAAGAACGTAAAGTTTTCCGATTTTTCTGATTTTTTTTTACTGAAAATATTTTATGAAAAATCGGAATTTTTGTTTTCTGAAATACTGAAAGTTTCGGAGAGCATTTTTTTCCGAAATTTATTTCCCGAGCAATACTGCCAATGACCAAAAGAAGCAAGATAGGTTTCAGTTTCCAGCAATTTTTTAAACTTAATTTTCTATTTTTCGCCGAAATCTGACTAGCTGTAATCACATTGAGTAGTTAGCAAGGCACCGACAAACAGACACACAGACAGAACCAGACCTTTCTGAGAGTCTCACAACATGATTTTCAAACCACTGACAAACAGACACACTGACACACATTTCCGAGAGTCCCTTGGACTCATTTTGCAGCTTCTCTTTCTTCCCCTTCCCTACTAATTCCTATTCCAAAGAACTCTTTTGCAAATTTTTCCTTTCTCTTTCCCTTTTCCGAATGACTCACCATTAAAAAGCAACGGAGAAAGCGATGAGGCGGCAGCGAAAGCCTTCAAAATGTTATCAAATATCGAATTTTGTTGTTGTGGTTCTTCGTGCATATTCAAAGGTTGTTGAGTGGTGGTGGTCTCTTTCTCCAAGTTCTCCATGTTTTTATTCATACTGCAATAAGAAATGGAGTAGAAGGAGCAGATGGAAAAAGGATTAGCAGGTTCAAAGTTCGGGCCTAAACCCTAAACCAAAAGAAAATCGAAAATCTAAATTTGAAAAAATGGATCCCAAAAAGAAAAGAAAAAGAACAAAATGCGCCTGTTGTCTGGTCGGTATTGTTTTAGCACTTTCTATTTTTCTCGGCGTCTCTCATTCTCATACACTATTTCCTCTTTTTTTTTGTCATTTCAATTCCTCTTTTGTTCTTTCTCACTCTCTCTCTTTTTGGATGGATGGACAATAAAAAACAATGGGCCGGATTGTACAATAGTTTTTGGCATTTAGATAAATGTTTGATTGGATTTTTTGATGGAAGGGTGATTATGGGAAAATGAGCACGGAGGGGTACGGTAGGGGTCGGGGATGTGTGGGAAATATTTTGGGATTTCTTGTTCTGAAAATTCCGGAAAAACGGATTTTTTGTTCCCGAAATTCCGCGAAAAAAAGGATTTTTCCCGAAAATTCCGGGGAAAATGAGGATTTTCTGTTTTTCGTTTCAAAATTCCGGAATTTTTTTTGAATTTTGGTTTTTTTCGTTTAGAAAATTCCTGAATAATTCGGATTTGTTAATCTGATAATTCCGGGAAAATTCGGTATTTTTTGTTCCGAAAATTCCAGAAAAAAACTTTTTTTCGGTATTTTCGTTTGAAGAATTTCGATAAAAACCCTTTGTTTCGGGTTTTTTCGTTCCGAAAGATCGAGAAAAAGAAGTTTTCATTTTCAGTTTTTTGTCCCAAGAATTTCGGAATTTTTTTTTGAATTTTGGATTTTTTGGTCCCAAAACTCCAGAAAAAATTCTTATTTTCGGGATTTTTTTCTTAAAAAATTTCCAGAAAAAAATTTATTCTCAGGTTTTTTTGTTCCGAAAATTCGGTATAAAGAAGTTTTCATTTTCAGTTTTTTTGTCCCAAGAATTTCGGAATTTTTTTTGAATTTTGGATTTTTTGGTCCCAAAACTCCAGAAGAAACTTATATTATCGGGATTTTTTTGTTCCGAAAATTCCGGATAAAATTTTTCATTTTTGGTATTTTTGTTCCAAAATTTGGAAATTTTTTTTTTGTTTTCGGTTTTTGTTTCAAATATTCCGGAATTTTTTTTTCGGAATTTTTTGTCCAAAAAATTTTTTTGAAGATTTTTTACAGCCCTCCTAGACATGCCCTTCTATTAGGGGACAACTCCACTAAACCTCTCCGAAATTTCTCCAGACCAAAGTCCAAAGAAAACTCTCATAAATATCTTATTCCATAAACAAAACCAGAAATTACACAAATTCACACATTGCAAAAAGTATTAGTAAAAGAAACGACGGAGACACCAGAGTGACAATCTAATTCAAAGGGTGGACTGGACACACAAGAAATAGAATTTTTGAGAAAGTGAGAAATGGAAAGAAAGAGAAAGAATGGATGGATGAAAGAAGAAACAACTGTTTCGTGTTCCAACAACAGCAAAAGGACGGTGAAGATAGGAGAAGAAGAATTTGTTTCAATGAAAAATCATCTGATAAAATCAGGAATGAGTAATCATGAACCTTTCAATAGAAGGGCAGCCAGGGGGCTTCTAGAAGTTTTTCAGAGAAATTTTTGAGCTGATTGAGCAGTGAATTCAGCCTGTAAACTTAAGAGTTACCCAGATATTCATCTGAAATTCAGTCCAGGCTTTATCGGAAAAAAAATTAAAAAAAAATGTTTTTCGAATTTTTTCTGAAAATCGGAAATTTCAAATTTTTTTCGGGAGAATTTTCCGTAAAAAATTTGGAAAAATCAGAAAATTCCGGAATTCCGAATGTTGCAGAAATCATCTAGATAATGGTAGATACTCAAGTGCTATGTGACTTTTGTGCTATATCTCAGATGCTATGGGGGTGATCAAGTGCTATTGTATCATGTGCTATTTTAACTCTTGTGCTATGGATCAAGTGCTATTTCGCCATTTCTTTGGTTCTGGTGCTATAGTTAAAAGTCCTATTTATAGCACGTGAGACAATAGTAATAGCACATGAGAAAGATAAAAATAGCACTTAATCCAAAGCACAAGAGCCAAGTTTCGAAAAATCGGCGAATAGCACAAGATCACCTCATAGCATTTGAGAAATAGCACAAGAGACTGAAATATGCTCAACCGAACCATTGAGAGCCTTCTCCAAGAAAAAATGGCACTGTTCCAAAATCGGGGACCGTGTATCAAAATCGGGGACCGAAAAATCGGGGACCGAAATATCGGGGACCGAAAAATCGGGGACCCAAATATCGCGGCCCGAAAAATCGGGGACCGAAAAATCGCGGCCCGAAAAATCGGGGACCCAAATATCGGGGACCGAAAAATCGGGGACCCAAATATCGCGGCCCGAAAAATCGGGGACCGAAAAATCGCGGCCCGAAAAATCGGGGACCGAAAAATAGGGGACCGAAAAATGGGGGACCGAAAAATCGCGGCCCGAAAAATCGGGGACCGAAAAATCGCGGCCCGAAAAATCGGGGACCGAAAAATAGGGGACCGAAAAATGGGGGACCGAAAAATCGCGGCCCGAAAAATCGGGGACCCAAATATCGGGGACCGTGTATCAAAATCGGGGACCGAAAAAACGAAATCAGGGACCGAAAAAACGAAATCGGGGACCGAAATATCAAAATCGGGGACCGAAAAAAGAGTAGTGATTTCAACGATTTTTTTGCAAATTTTTGGATTTTTCCCGATTTTATCACATTTTATGTACGTTATTTGAAGTTTTATTATGTATGTATGTATGTATGTAAAACAAGTTGTTACAGTATAAATTATGTGGCTCTGTCTACTGTTGAAGGTATCATGACAACATGGAAGTGCGCGGTCATAATGGAGGAGCCATGGAAAAAAGTTCAACATGCAAACAATCTTCCAGAAGTAACCTCGCCCTCCAGCTAGAACTTCATCTAGCCAACTTTTTTCTGATTTTATCAAATTTTATGTCAGTTATTTGGAGTTTTATTATATCTAAAGGAAAAAAAGTGGTTACAATAAAAAAACAATGAATAAATTAAAACAATATTGGAATCTTCACCCTCCACTTCCTTTCCCACTTCCTTAACATCCAAACAATCCTCCAGAAGTAATTCTTCTCGCCCTCCAGCTAGAACTTCATCTAACCAATCATCCAGAAGTATTTCTCGGCGCCCCCAGTTAGAACTGAATCTATCCAATCTTCCAGAAGTACCTCGCCCCGTTCTCCAACTCGGAAGCAGTTAGTATCCCTTTTACATCTTCGACGTCTCCATGGAAGTCGGCGCGACGACAGCGGCACAGCAGCAAAGAAAACGAAAACCGATACCACTTTCCAAGACCAAGCTGTTCCATCTACATCTAATGGCCGTACTTCCATCTCTTCCCGAGAAGCTTCTTCTCTTCCTGACTCAACTCGTGGAAGCCCGCGAGGTCGTGGAATCGCCCGAGGCCGTGGAAGTGCCCGGAGATGTGATTCCACTCAAAGGACTGGGCAAAATTCTCCACAGAGGTCTCCACAAAACTCTCGAAGCTCCGGAAGAGGAAACGGGAGAGAAAATGGAAGAGGAAAAGGAAGTGGAGGGTGAAGATTCCAATATTGTTTTAATTTATTCATTGTTTTTTTTATTGTAACCACTTTTTTTTCCTTTAGATATAATAAGATATAACGCACTTCCATGTTGTCATGATACCTTCAACAGTAGACAGAGCCACATAATTTATACTGTTACAACTTGTTTTACATACATATATACATACATAATGAAACTTCAGATAACGGACATAAATGTGATAAAATCGGGAAAAATCCAAAAATTTGCAAAAAAAAACGTTGAAATCACTACTCTTTTTTCGGTCCCCGATTTTGATATTTCGGTATTTTTTCGGTATTTTTTCGGTATTGTTTCGGTATTCTTTCGGTCCCCGATTTTTCGGTCCCCGATTTTTCGGTCCCCGATTTTTCGGGCCACGATTTTTCGGTCCCCGATTTTTTGGGCCACGATTTTTGGGTCCCCGATTTTTCGGGCCCCGATTTTTGGGTCCCCGATTTTTCGGTCCCTGATATTTCGGTCCCCGATTTTTCGGTACCCGATTTTGATACACGGTCCCCGATTTTGGAACAGTGCCGAAAAAATGATGATATCAGTATCTATCTCATCATGAAACTTTGATTTTGATTCAAGGAGGAGGTTGGACACATACACAAGAAAAGAAGAAGAAAGTTCGATAAGAAAAGAGTGAAATGAAAAGAAACAACTGGCTTTGTATGTTCTCACGGAGTAGTGGGAGGACAATAATTGATGAAAGGTTGGGGCAGAGAGTCGTCTCGTGGACTTCATGGAAACAATTTTAAGTGATAAGAAGAGCAAAAATCAAGTTTTGTGATCTTGTGCTATGAGCCAATTTTCCAAAATTTGGCTCTTGCGCTATTGATCAAGTGCTATTTTCACCTGTTTCATGTGCTACGACTTTTATTAGCACTTGAGCCTACAATCATAGCACCAGAGCCAAAAAAAAAAAAGAAAAAATAGCACTTAATCCATAACTAGCAAAAAAGTTACAAAAGCACAGGAGACAGTAGTCATAGCAGTTGAGAAAATAGCACAAGAGAAAAAATAGCACATGAGACAATAGCACTTGATTATCCCCCATAGCACCTGAGTGATAGCACAAAAGTCTCATAGCACTTGAGTATCTAGGAGCCGAAAAAAAAGTTGAGCTATGAGTTTTTAGCTACGATCACCATCAAAGATAAGAGCTCCGAACGAAAATTCATGCTAAATCCCTATCAAATTCTGCCTAGGGTGCTCTTGTACCGCCCTATAATCAAGAGAGCTCTCCTATTTGTTACGGAGATCTCTAAAATTCATTCCCTATCATTATTCGTGTGTGTGCACATTTCCAAAAGGGGTGCATGCATGCAAATTTCTCATTATAAAGGAAACTACAATCCATGCAAAGTCTTTTTCTCTTCTGATAGAAAATATATTTAGATTATCAGGTGAAAAGGAGACACAGAAAATCCAAAAAGGAGAGAACAAAGGTGGGAGACACGCTGTTAGTTGTGTTACCTACAGATAAAAGTTGGGAAATGGGTTATCTTCAATGATTGATTGTGCACTAAACGATGGGATAGGTGTTTGAATGCTCATTTGGTAGATACTCAAGTGCTATAAGGCTCTTGTGCTATATCTCAGGTGTTATGGGGGTGATCAAGTGCTATTCCGCCATTTTTTTGGCCCTGGTGCTATCTTTATTATGCATTTTTATAGCACAATGATGATAGATGGAATGAAAATAAAATGTGTATTAAAATTCCGGTTTTGGGACTTTGCAGGACGCCTGATTCTACAAAAAACTGAAAGTTTAGACATTGAAATTGTAGAGAAAAAAATTCTCTATCGAATGGTATAAATTTCATATAGGGTTGTATCAGAATCGGTCAGTTCAAGGAAGTTCAATGATCTGAAGAAAGAGATCATTTCGTCAAAACAAAAAATATGCAAAATCTGCAAATAATTTGATTAACTGAAAAGAGACCAAAGGGGCAAAACAAGAACATTCGAGAGACAAGTAAAGAAATAACTTTTTTTTGTGTGTGTGTTACGAGACTATCGAGATGGCAAAAAGCGATAAAAATAGGTAGGTGAAATAGTAGTCAGAAGTCAGATCATTTGGAAAGGTTACTTTGATTTTCTATCAGGTCAAAAAGTTTGAAAAAAAATTACTGTATTGGTCATAACAAGACAGCAACGCGTTTGGAATTAGCGTAGATCCTTTAACTTACAGTACAGTTTTTTCAGAGCAGCATATCTCAGTTACCTTTGGAGCTATCAAAAAGTGGTCAACTAAAGAAATATTGAGCAAATAATTTTTAACATTTTACTAGTTGAACAATTTTTGATAGCTCCGAAAGCAACCGAGATAGGCTGCTTGGAACATACAGTTTGCGTAAGTTACAGGATGTACGGTAGTTGTCACGATCGGTAGATACTCAACTGCTATTTTTTTAATCAAGTGCTATGACTACTGTTTCATGTGCTATTTTTCCCTTTCTTCGCTATGGGTTAAGTGCGATTTCTTCACTTCTTTTGGTTCAAGTGATGTAAGTGTTGTCTCTTGTGCTACAGAAGTCAGACGAGACAGGTGAAAATAGCACTTGATCTATAGCAAAAGATCCAAGTTTTGGAAAATTGGCACATAGCTCGAAATCACACTTAGCACTTGAGAGAATAGCACAAGAATCTTATAGCAATTGAGTGTCCGACCGACACCAAAAGCTGAAAAATATAAATAAAAATTGGCTGAATTTTGCTTTTTTTCAGCGAAAAAAACTTCAAAATTCCCAAAAAAAAGTTTTTCAGACACATGAGCTTGTCAATTTTTATCGTCCCTACAATGTTTCCAAGAAAGCAAAGTCTTAAAAAATTTCTTCGAATTTGGGCGTTTGGGTCTGCAACAACACGATTCGGACGGTAAAGTGTTCCCTGTAGGAAATCAAAAGAATCCTATGCAAATTTCTAAAAAAAAGACAGACACTCTCATTGTGGACGGAATAAAAAAAGGTAGAAACGCCACCTTTTGTTTTCTCAAAAGATGGCGGTACAAGATGAAAGACAACGGGTAAAAAGAAGAAGAAGGCAACTTGACCATTTTGGCCTTGAAATGGACGGCTTCTTCTCACAACTGAAGAATTATGAGTGAAAAGAAGAAGAAAAAGGTAGAATGAAATTGAAAGGGAGGCAAACGGACGGATCAAAAGAAGTATCCATGGTGATCATTTCTCTTTACTTTGTATCCCCCTATATCCTTTTGTTTCCACTTTTCTGAAAAGGTGTGAAAGAGTGGATACTGGATTAAAGGGGCGAAGAAGGATTTCAATAGAAGGATTAGAGGGGGTGGGAGTGAGAAACTGAAAAATTGTTGTTTGAATGGACACTGATTAGAAGGTGTTTGAAAAGGGGGTATTCATGGAATAGGCATGCATTGAACAATCTTGTTAACGGAGGGAAACAGAGCAAAGTTTATCTGGGTTAGCAGAAGTTTTCGTGGTTTGTAGGTGGAACGGGAGGTTTGATTTTCGAAGAAGCCAAGAAAAAAGCATTTTCCTAAGGA
>GL380437.1:0-14314 GCA_000143925.2 Caenorhabditis brenneri
AGAGTAGTAGGGTAGATCAGATAGGTTTGTAGAGGCTAAGGAGACTACAAACTACAAATTTTCCTTAGCCTCTACAAAATCTTAAGCAGCTTTGTCTCCGGTGTTTTTTGCTTTTTTTTCTAACTTTTTTTCAATTTTTTTTTCTCTTTCTGCTGTTTTTTCAGACTTTTTGGCTCAAAAAACCTGATTTTAGAATGATTTTCCTGGTTTTTTTTCCTCTAAAATTCATATTGTTCCTCTAGTCTTATCCTCCTCTACCCTCGAAAATTCCCAGTTTTTTTGCCTATTTTCCCCAAGAATGCTTCAAATTCTGCTCATTTTGACCCCAAAAACCATCAAAAAAGCTCAAAAACTCCTAAACTACACTGATTTTGAGTTTTGTAGAGGCTAAGGAACCTTGAAAATCTCAAAATTTTCTTAGCCTCTACATATCAGTCTTCCGAATTTTTTTCGTCGAAATTTTGCTTATTTTGGTCCAAAAACATTCAAAAAAAAGCTCAAAATCTAACGAAACTACAGTAATTTTGAGTCTTGTAGAGGCTAAGGGATCCCTAAATCTCAAAACTTTCTTAGCCTCTACACATCCTCTGCGAACTGTGACTGAAGACTGATATGTAGAGGCTAAGTGACCCCAAATTTCAAAAGGCTCTTAGCCTCTACATATCAGTCCTAGACCGTTTTTGATGGTTTCTGGACCATTTTTCTCGGTATTTTAGCAAGTTTTTGCCTCGTTTGTCGTCTATCTTAATCCTGACCCATCAAAAATAGAGCCTGAGCAGCTACGAACTACAAATGCTCCTTAGCCTCTACAAATCTTCAAACCACTGTAACTTTGCTAGTTCTTAATCGGTTTTGATGATTTTTTGTCTAGTTCTTCCGGATTTTTTACCCCTATCCTCCTCAATAATGAAAATTTCCAGCTACAAATGGACCTCTCCACTTCCGGCGGTCTACCCTGCCACCTACCACTGTCTCTTCTCACCAACATCTCCTCACCACCGGGATCCTCTTCCTCTTTTGTCTCTCCACCTGCCACCTCCTCCACAAATCTTCTGAGTCCATCACCATCATCGGCTTTTCGTCCCGTCATGCCGAAAAATAATTACGCAGCTACGGCGGCGGCTGCCGCTGCCAACTATATGACGACGATTCAGGCGATGGTGGCTGCCACACCGAATGAGGATCAGTACAGTGAATTTGGATCTCTTGAAGGTTAGTTTTTTTGCTGAGAGGGGAAGATAATGATGATTTGCATTGAAATTGGCCCGAAATTCCTTGAATTTTGGTCCAAAAACCATAAAAAATTTTAAGAATTTTGGTCCGGGAATTGATTTTGGAGGGTCGGATGTCTTCAGAATCCATGAAATCTCATGAATTTCGATCCAAAAACCAAAGAAATCCGTTGAAAACTAACAAAATTACAGCAGTTTTAAGATTTGTAGAGGCTAAGATCCTTAGCCTCTACATATCAATCTTAGAGCTGTTTTGGATGGTTTTTTACATCAAATTCTTCATAAATTTGTCTGAAAACCGTCAAAAACGGTCAAAAACTGACAAAGTTATAGTTTTTACCGGCAAAGCTTCTCTAAGCCTCAGCAAAATTTAGATTTCCAAAAATTGGATGAAAAATAGCTCTAAAACCATCCAAACCCATCCAAAAACCATCTAAGAAGCTCTGAGACCGTTGTGTAGAGGCTAAGGGGACCCATAAATTCTGAAAGCTCTTAGCCTCTACACATCAATCTTAGATGGATTCTAGGTGGTTTTTGGTGGGCTTTTGAGCGATTTTTATTCCATTTTCTGAGAATTCAAGATTTGTAGTTTGTAGCCTGTCAAATTCTGAGTGTTTTGGTACAAAAATAATCGAAAAAACTCTTTTGTAGAGGCTGACTTCATTATGTCTCTCTAAAACCATCGGAACCCATCCAAAAACCACCTAAGAAGCTCTGAGACTGTTATGTAGAAGCTAAGGAACCCCACAATTCTGAAAGCTCTTAGCCTCTACATATCAGTCTTAGAGCTTTTTTGGAACGGTTTTCGAATCATTTCTCTCAAGTTTCAGAGCTTTTTTCGATGATTTTTGTGCCAAAACTTCCAGAATTTGACAGACTACAAACAACAAATCTTGAATTCTCAAGAAATGAAAAAAGACCCGCTCAAAAACCCATTAAAAACCACCTAGAAAAAGAATGATGTATAGAGACCAAGGAATGTTTTGAAATCTGGGCTCCTTAGCCTCTACATATCAGTCTCACAGTGGTTTTCGAACCATTTCTCTCGGTTTTCCATTCATTATTTTTCAAATTCTCACTTCCAAATTTCAAAAAAGTCACATGACACAGTTTTCATTTACTACTACTTCCCTTCACCCCGTTTACTCATCTCTCTCGTCAACCTAAAATAAAGATGACCTCGATTGAAAAAGAGACCGATCGTCTTCTTCATGCCCATCCATTTCTCTTCTCATTCACGTCATCTTCAGATTTCTCTGCGTCTCTTCTAGCTCTGTACTCTCTCTCTCTCTAGTCGCACTGTATGTTTACTAGTAAAGAGACGGGCGCCCCGTGCCCGAATTGTTTTTGTGACCTAGTTTTTCGGAAATTTTTCAAGTGAAGGGACAAAATTGGGTTTATATGAATCCAGGGTGATTTTCCAAGACGGGAAATGGAGATAGGAAAAGACTACAAACTACAAATTCGAGCTTAGCCTCTACAAGTCTAGAAGTCAATGTAACTTGGCTAGTTTGAGAGCTTTTTCAACGGTTTTTGGACCAAAATTTTCAGAATTTGTCAGGGTACAAACTACAAAACTTCTTAAGCCTCTGAAAATCTTGGAATCCTTAAAAAATGGGCTCAAACCCCCATCAAAATTCACCTGGAAACCTATAAGATTGATGTGTAGAGGCTAAGGAATGTTTTGAAATTTGGGATCCCTTAGCCTCTACATAACGGTCTCAGGGCTCCTTAGGAGGTTTTTTGTATGGTTTTTGATTGTCTTAAATCTAGCTTTCATTCATTTTTTGGAAATCCATATTTTGTAGAGGCTAAAAAACTTAGCCGCTACAAAACTCGAAAATTCTATAAATTCAGAATTTTCCAAACTCCACACATGACCCATAAACCCAAATAATCCCCTCGTCCTTCTACCTTGACACACAAAAAAACTAGTTGCCCTAAAACTTTTTGGCGCGCGCGCGTTATCAAAAATTTGAATTTCAAAAAATTCAAAAACTGTTTTCCCAATACTTTCGGTCATTGATCTCCTCTGCCCTCCGAGATCCACGTCATCTGACCCTCCGCCCCTGAGGGAGCCCCAACAGTGTCCTATAAACCCATGTGACCAATTTCTCTCCGAAAAAGACTGACCTCCAATACCGCCCGTTTTTTTATTCTGTTTTTCCGGGGGCAAGTGATTCATGGTTAGAGGACATGAGGTCGATAGGAGAGCGCGCGCAACCGAATTTTCGAAATCGCCTAACTGGTTTTTTTTTCGGGGTGAATTTTTTTGTTTCGCATTGAATTTAGCGAAAAAAAAAGAAAAAATGTAGGTCAGGAGGTGTACGGTACAAATGGACCGGGGAGGGAGTCATATCAGGGAAAAATGGGAAAAATGGCCTTGAACTGACTGAAAAAAAAAGTAATTTGAAAATGGACAAATTCACTTTCAATTCTACATTTTTTTTGCAAGAAAAAATCAGGGAGAGATAAGAGGAAGTGAAATCAGAAGAAAAATTGGAGTGAAAATGAAACTTTGGAGAGGCTAGGATCACTGAAACGTCATGGGGCAAAGGTTGGCTGAAAATCTGGAATTTTTATGGAATGTGACCCTGAGGAAATACACAAATTTTGAATAATATTGGTCCAAAAACCATCAAAAAAGCTCCAAAACTCACAAAACTACAGATTTGTAGAGGCTAAGGGCCCCCAAATCCCAAAACACTCCTTAGCCTCTACACATCAATCTTAGAGGTTTCTAGGTGGTTTTTGATGGGTTTTTAAGCCAATTTTTTTTTTGAGAATTCTAAGATTTTCAGAGACTTGTGAAGTTTTGTAGTGTGTACCCTGTCAAATTCTGAACATTATGGTCCAAAAAACATCCAAAAAGCTCAAAAACTAGCAAAGTTAGATCGATTTGAAGTTTTGTAGAGGCTAAGGAAGTAGTGTAGTTTGTAGCCTCTTAGTATTCACAGAGCCCATCATCGAGGGAGTTTTAGACCAAGTTTGATGTCTTTTTGAATGAAAATGGTCAAAATTCCAATAATTTTGGTCCAAAAACCATCAAAAATGCTCTGAAACTAGCAAAGTTACATCGATTTGAAGTTTTGTAGAGGTTAAGAGGCTACAAACTACAAAAAGCTTCCTTAGCCTCTACAAATCATGAAATCCTAGTGATTTTGATAGTTTTTGACATGATTTGAGGTCAATTTGGGTCCAGGAACCTTGGGATTTCAAGTTTTGTAGTTTGTAGTTTCTTAGCCTCTACAAAACTTCAAACTGCTGTAACTTTGTCAGTTTTCGAGCTTTTTTGATGGGTTTTGGACCAAAATTGCTAGTTTTTGATGGTTTTTTGTCATTTTTCTCTCATATTTCCACCCAAATTCAACCTATTTCAGGCTCCACCTCCCTGCTGAAAGACGAGAACGCCTCCACATCAGCTGGTACCATCCTATGTCAAGTGTGTTCGGACAAGGCCAGCGGTTTTCATTATGGAGTGTTCGCATGTGAGGGATGCAAGGTAAGAACGGGAGGGAATTTATGACAGTTTTTTGATGAGAATGACATTGAAATTAAAGGGAAAATTGGGTAATTAGAGGGAGGGAGGGAGATTTGAATAAAAAACACCTGATTTTATGAATTTCGATGGGGGAAAAATGACTTGGGATTGATCATTTTGGGTCGAAAATTGCCAGAAAAGGGGTTTTTCGGTAAAAAAAAAAGCGAAAAGTAGCATTTTTTGATCAAAAATACCACTAAAAAATGGGTTTTTGGTCAAAAACAGCCGAAAAATGGCATTTTTGGGTCAAAGATCGCTAGAGAAAGAAGGTTTATGGGTCAAAAGTGTCATGAGAATCGTTATTTTGGGTGTAAAATTGTCAGAAAAACGGGGTTTTTAGGTCAAAATCAGCCAAAAATAGCATTTTTAGGTCGAAAATCGCTAGAAAAAGAGGTTTTCGGCCAGAAACACTCGAAAAATGGCATTTTTGGGTCAAAAAATGCCAGAAAAATAGGATTTTTAGTCCGAAATAAGCTCGAAATCATGAGCTACATCGTATGAAATTTTCAAAAAATGGGGAATTTGTTGGAAATTTTCTCAAAATCACGAGTTTTCAAGTGAAAATTGGTCTAGCAACTCGAAAATTAGGTCAAAAAATGCTCGAAATCTAGAGTTTGGGACTAAATTTACTGGAAAATTTCGGTTTTGTGATCAAAATCCGCCAAAATATGTTCTTTTTAGCTCAGAATTTCCACAAAATCACGAGATTTCTAGAGAAAAATAATCAAAAATGACATAATTTTTGACCTAGAAATGTCTGAAATTGAAGGTTTTTGACTTGGATGTGGTGCAAAATCATGTTTTCAGGTCAAACATCGGAGGTTTCGGGTCCTATTTGCCTAAAAAAATCGGGTTTTTGATGTGAAAAATGGTCCAAAATCGCTATTCTCAGAGCAAAATTATCCTAAATTTCGAATTTTGGCTCCAAAATCCCCAATATTTAGCCCCATACGCTCCAAAATCCCTCCATTCACCCCCATTCTTTTCCAGGGCTTCTTCCGACGATCAATCCAGCAAAAAATCACGTACAGAGCTTGCACTCGTGCCGAAGACTGTCTTATCCTAAGGAATAACAGGAATAGATGTCAATGTTGTCGGCTGAAAAAGTGTCTCGCAGTTGGAATGTCCAGGGATGGTGAGTACTCGAAAATTGAAGAGTATGGTGTAGAGGCTAAGGAAATTTTGTAGTTTGTAGTCGATTAGCTTCTACAAAGTTGGAAATGATCGATTTTGGTCATTCTTTGATCAGAATTTTTAGATTTTTCATATTTTTTCCTCTCCATGTCCGTTTTTTCCTTGTCTTCCTCCCCCTGTAGCACGAAAAAAATTCTTGGCCATCTGCCAATTCTCAACAATTTCAATTTCAATTCCATTTCCCATAAAGTACAACCTGACTCAGTTTCTTTGCGCGTGCGCGCGCGAAACATATAGTCATCGCCAGATGTTGAAAAAGACAAAAAAAAACGGAAAAGTGCAACATTTTTTTTCCGTCGAAATGTGTCTTAATGGGTCTTTGTTACGGAAACATTTCTTTGTGTCATTTAGAAGGGAATTGGAGAGGAAAAAAGAGGGAAATCGGATGAGATTTATGGGGCAAGTGGAGAATTTTTTCAAAGAAATTGAAAATATTTAGAGAATGGAGGGAAAAAGAAAAAAATTGGGTAATGAAGAAATATTGGAATCGGAAATCGCAGTTTTCGATTCTGACTTCCTTAGGAACTGAATCTAAGGGTACCTAATCCTTAGAGGTGACTTCTAAGAATTTTTGTAGTTCATGGTCGCTTAGCCTCTTCAAACTCTTGCCAAGCCGCTCCAACTTCAAAACGATCGTTCCAAAACTGAAAACTCTTCGAAATTCCCTGCATTTTGGTCTAAAACCATCAATAAAGCTCCAAAACTAACAAAACTACAGCGATTTGTCGTTTTGTAGAGGCTAAGGAATCGCAAAATTCTTAGCCTCTACACATCAATCTTAGAGCTTTTTGAGTGATTCTTTTCTGGTTTTCAAGCTTGTTTAGCATCGAAAAAACTTGGAATCACCCAAATCAAAGAAAACAAGTCGAAAAACCACCCAAAAAGCTCTGAGACTGTTATGTAGAGGCTAAGGGACCCCAAACTCTAAAACATTCCTTAGCCTCTACACATCAATCTTAGAGGTTTCTCGGTGGTTTTTGATGGACTCTCTAATTTCAGCTGTCCGTTTCGGTCGAGTCCCAAAACGCGAAAAGGCCCGTATGTTTGAGGAGATGCAGAAGACCAATGTGCAATCTCAACGCGATCAAATCGCCATTCAATACGAGAATCTGAATGAAGTGATGCACAAAATGACGCAGGCTTTTGCCACGTTGCAGCAGACGGTAAGCTGGGGGTAGGATTACTGTAGCTAGGGTTACTGTAGCCAGGGGGTACTGTAGCAAGGGGGTACTGTAGCTACGGGATACTGTAGTTAAGGGGTACTGTAGTTATAGCTACGGCTACTGTAGGCAAGGTTACTGTAGCTAGGGGTACTGTAGCTAGAACCTCAAGGATTACTGTACCTACCGTAGCCCCGCAATGTGGCTAGGATTACTGTAGGGTTACTGTAGCTAGGGATTACTGTACCTACCGTAACCTCACAATCCTATATTTCAGATCGAAAAATGCACTGGACCAATGTACTCAGATAGATGTCCCATCGGCACCAACATGATTTTGGTCCCACTGAAAGCCGCTATTGATTTCGCCAACTCTATCCCAGCTTTCCTGTCGATTTCTCAACAACAGCGTGTCGGTCTGCTACAGGTATGTTCGGGAGAGGCTTAGTGGGGGTTTTTGTAGTTTGTAGTCTGGTCCAAATCCGAGCAAAAACGGTCCAAAACTGGCCAAGTTACAATGGTTGGTAGAGGCTAAGCTGGATTATGTAGTTTGTAGTCTCTTTTGTAGAGGCTAAGCTGGATTTTGTAGTTTGTAGTTTCCTTAGCCTCACCCGGCTTTTTGGAGCTGCTTAACAAAAAATTGAAAAAAAACTGGAATTTATTTACAGAAACAGAAAAAAAATCACAGAAAAGTGCACACCCAGAAATATTTTTTTTTGTCAGAATTATATTTTTCGAAAAATTATGCAAAAATAAGTATAAATCTAGCAAAAACTACAGAAATTTTGGTCCAAAAAGCATCAAAAACGGTCGAAAACTGACTGAAAAACAGGGGTTTTAAGATTTGTAGAGGCTTAGTGGATTTTGTAGTTTGTAGTCTCTTAGCCTCTACAAAATTCGGCATTTAACGAAAATAGAGGAAAAACAGCTAAGAAAACCATCAAAAACCATCCAAAAACCACCGAGGAATCTCTAAGACTGGTATGTAGAGGCTAAGAATCTTAGCCTCTACAAATCTTGGGATTACTGTAATTTTGTGAGTTTTCAACGGATTTTTATGGTTTTTGGACCAAAATTCATTGAATTTCATGGATTCTGAAGACATCCGACCGCCCAAAATCAATTTTCAGACCAAAATACTCAGAATCTGAATTACAGAACAGCGTATTCGACGTGATGCTCCTTGCCTCAGCCTCCGTCCAGGGCACCCCCGGCTCCCCACAATTCCCACCGGGTGGCATCGCCTACGACCCGCTGACTGCCAATCCGATCATTCCGAACGTGATCCAATCGATTTCCGAGCGCATCCGGCAACTTGCCCCACCACTTTTGCCCCTTCTCACTGCTATTGCCGTCTGTCAAGCGGAGTTCTTTGGTGATGCCAATCAGCCGCCCGTCCTTTTGGCCAATACCCTTTGGCAGGTGCTCGGCAAGGTTGGAGGACTTGCCGCGATCCATGCTTGTCCGAGTATTCTGACAGATATGAGATTATTGAGGACGTGGCATAATGAACGTCTCAGGCAGAATACTATTGCTCAGGTTAGTTGTTGGGGCGTGTCCTAGGGGTCTAAAAGGGTCCTATACACAATATAGAAGCGAGGGGCCCTTTTTGAGCGTTTTGAGCAAAATTGGTGGCCGTGGCCTAACTTTCCTAATTTTGCAAAAGTTAGGCCACGGCCATGAAACCTAGTCCATTTCGTAAAGCGCATCGAGTTTAGTATACTCATAAATTTCGAGGCTTTCCAGACGTCAAAGGGCCGAGTTATAACGATTTTGAATGATTGCCTAGGTTTTCCTAGGCCATCACACTAAAACCGCCATAGCTCGTCGAAAAATAGCTCTAGATTCTCGAAATTTTCACAGCGGACTGAGTAAATTATGCTAAATCTCCAAAACAATAAAAAACTGAGCTTGGATGCCCATGGCCTAACTTTTCAGATTTTGCAAAAGTTAGGCCACGGCCTCAAAACCTAGTGCATTTTGTATAGCATGTTCTAATCAGTACCGTGCCAAACTTTCATAGTCCTAGTGCTCCTAGGAGCCGAGTTACAGCGATTTCAAGTGGTGGCCTAGAAAAAACCTAGGCCACCAATTGACAACTTTGCTTAAAATGGTGCTAGCGTCTTAAAATTTTTGGCTAGACTAAACAAAACATGCTGATTCTAACGGTGTAAATTTCAAAGCGCTAGTTCAATTTTGAAATGGTGGCCTAGAAAAACCTCGGCCACCACCTATCTAGAAGTCTAACTCCTATCAAAATAGAGCTAATGATCTCAAATTTTTTGAGTGATCTGAACTCACCTCAATATTTCAATTTTTCAGCACTTCTCCCCAATGTTGGCACCAGTCGCCATGCCACAAGTTCATCATCAACCCGTAATAATTCCACCCGCCTTCCTCTCTCCACCCGCCTCGGCCACCTCCACCTCGTCGTCGTCAGTCAAATCAGAATTCATCGAACGCCATCAATCGATCGCCTCACTTCTGGAGCGACCACGGCGGATCAGTTCTGGAGTACAGGAGCCTCTGAATCTGACACTTCCTCCTCACGCACGTCTTCCAATGAGAACTGCGGTGGAGGCATCAGTGGTGGTGGTGCCGAAGAGAGAGCCGAAGAGGGAGTTGGTCGTCGAATAATTAGAGAGGAACGCTCCTTTATCTCCCTCTCCAACAGCATCGTCGAGCAGCTATTCGTCCGAACCCGCTGGCTGGAGGCGTACAGTGATACCTGGTTTCGACGGAACTCTCGACTCGATTTCTCATCCCGAAGACAGCATACCACTCGACCGAACTCTTCGCGGAATCGTCCTGTAGTTTATTAGTTTTTTTTTTCGATTTTTTATGTGAAGCGAAAATAAGAGATGGCCTAACTTTTCCCAGCGGTGGCCTAGGAATCCCTAGGGACTTTTGAAAATAGAAAATTTGAAATCAGCATGCCAAGTTTAGTCTAGATAACAATTTTCTTCGAAATCAGACCATTGGGAGCAAAGTTAGAAATTTTGAGCGCGTTGCGTGTCGCGTCGCGGCTCAAATTTCTTAAATTTGCTCCCAAAGGCCCAGGAGCTCTAGAAATTTACCCATAGACCAATTTGACTATGCTGAATCCGAATTTGATAAAATCAAAGAGATTTTTAAGTAAAAAATTTTCTCGGCCACCATATTGAAAAAGTTAGGCCATCTCTATTAAAACGGGTATTTTTCTCAGTTTTTACCCGTTACTTTTTATGACATCATCCCATTTTGTTCCATACCCCGGTTCCTCTCCTTTTTGTTCCCACCTAGGTACCCACAAAAATGGTCTCTGTTTCTATGTACTCTCTCCATTTTCCCCACACACATCTCACCACCTAAAGATATCCTTTTGTTTTACGTGTACATATCCCGAATTTTATTGTCAAATCTGTCATTTTTTGAAGAAAATAAATCAATACTTTGTTGTTTTCTCTTTGTTGTTTTCTCATAGAGATGGCCTAACTTTCTCAATTTGACGGCCTAGAAAATTCAAATCGCTTAGCTTTTATCAAATTCGGATTCAGCATAGTTGAATTACTCCGCGGGCGAAATTCTAGATCTCCAGGACCATTGGGAGCAAAGTTGGGAAATTCTGACCGCGACGCAACACGCGACGCGTTCAAAATTCGTAACTTTGCTCCCGATTGTGGGATTTTGATGAAAATTGATATCTAGACTAAACTTGGCATGCTGATCAAGAATATTCAGGTCCCAGAGACCCCAGGGATTTCTAGGCCACCGCTAGGAAAAAAATAGGCCACTTACCACTCAAAAAACTATACAAAATCGGATTCAGACAAGATGAGGAGTAGGAGAACACACGTGGCAACAGTTTTCTCACTGCTATCGTATTCGTGCTGACATCAGTGGAGAGAAGACCGTAGTTCCTTAAAAATAGAAATTGTAGAGGCTAAGACTACAAACTACAACTCGAAAACTTACAGTGCAATATTGTAGAGGTGGACCGGGAGGTTGGACATGGCGAACAGGAATACCACAGCACAAAGCATCCGAACCGCCTTCTTTCGGATGCTGATTTGACGGCTTGCTACTCTGAAAATAAGGAAGTAGAGGATGAACCGCGACGCAGCCGCGTTGCAGCCCCCAACTTGGCTCCCAGGGGTCGGATCGCTTAGAAAAATGTTATCTAGGCTTTTTCTGGTATGCTAATTCCAACAGGCACAAAATTAGGTCATCATCTCGAAATGAAAAACTGACTTTTTCAATTTGGTGGTCTAGAAAACCTCAATCTTTTCAGTTTTGTTAAATTTGGAATGAGCATACTCAAATTAGCCCGGGGGCAAATTTCTAGAGCTCTAGGGCCTTTGGGAGCAAAGTTAGAAATTCTAGCCGCGACGCGACACGCAACGCGCCCAAATTTTCTAACTTTACTCCCAATGGTCGGATCTTGACGAAAATTGTTATCTAGACTAATCTTCATATGCTGATTTCAAAAATTTTGAAATCAAGTCGATACAAAACAAATGAAAAAGTCGACCGCGACGCGAGCAGCGTCGCACTTCCTCAAAATTCTAACTCAGCTCCTACTGACCCAATCGTCAAGAAAATTGACATCTAGGCTAATTCGAACATTCTGACTCCAAATTTCTCATTTCTAGGCCACCATCTGAAAAACTATGCCATAAACTCACGTCAAATTACACGACGAAAAGTGAAGTGTCCGGACCATGTGAAGACACAAAACCGAGATGACCGCCAATGGGAGGACGAATGAGAATATCGTCTGGACGAGTTGATAATTCGTTTGGAACTCCTCTGACCATGACTCTTTGCATCGGGTTCCCCACTGAAAATGTATTGATTGTTGGGGCAAGGGGGGGGGGGGAGAGGGATGGGGTACTGTAGCTAGGATTACTGTAGTTAGGGGTACTATCGGTAGGGGTACGCAGTTAGGGTTAGGTAGGATTACTGTAGCTAAGATTACTGTAGCTAGGGTTACTGTAGCTGAGAGTTACTGTAGCTAGGAGTTACGGTAGCTCAGGTTATTGTAGGTAGGATTACTGTAGCTAAGATTACTGTAGCTAGGGTTACTGTAGCTGAGAGTTACTGTAGCTAGGGGTTACTGTAGTTTGGGGTACTGTAACTGGGACTACTGTAGCTAAGGTACTGTAGCTAGGGTTACGGTAGCTGGGACTACTGTAGCTAAGATTATTGTAACAAGGACCACTAGATTTTTGATTCCAAGGTTTGAAGGTACTGTAGGATTACTGTAGCCGCAGGACTACTGTACTTTGACCTACTTTTGTGGTAAAGTTGGGCCGAACAAACGGGGCGCCAGCCAGGTGTAGAGTCACGGGTTCCGGGGAGGAGAGGAACATCGCCAGGAGCCAGATTCCTGGAAATAAATGTGGTTTGTAGTTTTTGTAGTTTCTCTCTCGGTCTCTCTCTCTCTCTGTCTCTGTCTCCCTCTCTCTCTCTCCCTCTCTCTCTCTCTCTCTCTCTCTCTCTCTTTCTCTTTCTCTCTTTCTCTCTTTCTCTCTCTTTCTCTCTCTCTCTCTCTTTTTCTCTCTCTCACTCTTACTCTCGCTCACCTTCTCTCTCTCTCTCTCTCTCTCTCTCTCTCTCTCTCTCTCTCTCTCTCTCTCTCTCTCTCTGTCTCTCTCTGTCTCTCTCTCTTTTTCTTTCTCTCTCCCTCTCTCTCTTTCTCTCTCTCTCTCTCTCTTACCTGCTATAACCGATCTCGTCCTTACAAACGGGCTCTTCAACGGATAGGTAATCGCTCTCCACCGTTCACAAGTGATAAATACCAATGACATGATGCTGACGTAGACCGAGGTGTTCTGAAATTTTTCTTTAGAAATTTTGGTCTAAAATCTCGAAATTTCCCAAAAAAAAAACCCCTAAAAACCCCTGATACCCTGAAAACTCACATTAATAAAATTGACACTTTTACAGAAGACCGAAGAGAACCAGAAGGTTTTGGTGACGTCGTTGACGACGGTTAGTGGGAGACAGAAGAGAAGAATTAGGAGGTCCGCGATCGCCAAATTCATCAGCACCAAGTTGAGAGCGTTCCGCTGGAAAAATTGTAATTTTTGTAGTCTAGAGGAAGCAGTCCTGGTAAAAGGGTCGGGGTTTATTTTGAATCAGTTTTCTTGAAACTTTGAATTTGCGCTAAATTTTGCAATATTTGGATTCCCGCGGATACTATTTGAAATTTTGAATAACCGCCGGAACTTTCCGAAATTCAAATTTTTTGAATTTTTGAAGTCCCGTCTAAATTTTTTGAAATTACGAGTTTCTGCCAAATTTTTCGGATTTCGGATTCCAGCCAGAATTTTTTGACTTTTGTATTCCTGGCGAAAATTTTCAAAATTTTGAATTCCCACCAGACTGTTCCATTTTTCGAACTCCTGTCAAAATTGTTTGAATTTTCGAATTCCAGATAAATTTTTTGAATTTTGAATTCCCGCCAATTGTGTTGAATATTGAATCCCTGTCAAAATTTTGAATTTTTTGAACTCCCTCCAAACTGTTCCATTTTTCGAATTCGGCCAGAATTCTGAATTTTTTAACTCCCGCCAAAGTTTTGCACCTTTTAAATTTTCTGATTCTTCGAATTCCCGCCAAATTTTTTCGGTTTTTCGAATCTCCGCCACAATTCCTGATTTTTAAATTCCCATCAAAACTTTTCAAAATTTGAATTTCCGCCGAAACTTTTTTATTTTTTATTCTCACCAAAACTTTTTCATTTTTTGAATACTAGCCAAAATTTCAGAATTTTCGAAGTTCAGTCAAAATTCTGGATTTTTTGAATTTCCGCTAAAACTTTTCGATTTTCGAATTCCCGCTAAATTTTAAAAATTTTTGAAACCCTGTCAAAATACTCAAAATACAAATTCCCGCCAAAATTTCAATTTTTTTGAAATTCCGCCTAATGTTTCGATTCTGAATTCCTGCCAAAGTTTTTTGATTTTTGAATTCCGCTAAATTTTTTGAAACCTTGAATTCCCGCCAAAATTCTTGGAGTATTTTAAAGGCGTAGTAAGGCTTTGTAGTTCTCCAGTCCGAGTCGGAATTATTTGTAGTAGTAATCGTAACCAAATAACTGAATTCCCGATGTCCATTCAGAATTCTTAAACCTCAGACATTCCCCCCTTATTTAAAAAAAAAAAATGTTCCTGACGTGAACGTGAATTCTAGGCGGCGACGGA